>JASANC010002212.1:0-35279 GCA_030248135.1 Theristus sp. LFF4_11
GGTGTGTGGAATAGGTGGCCACGCCAATGTGCATAAAAACGAACTCAGTCCGTCGGTTACAAAGCAAAAACAACAACAACAGACGTTCTTGATCTTGATCGCAAGCTCGATCTACCATGCAAATTGCGCAAGTCGCCACTTTGGCCCACTGCAGCGTCTGTTCTCGATTCCGTTGTCGCATCGTTTGGAGGCGCTGACGCAGGCACCGGGCACCGTCATGTTCCTGCACTGGCTGCTCGGCATGCTGTTCGTCTTCTATTTTGCGTCGTTCGTGCTCGTGCTACGCGAGGTGTTGCGGCCGGGCACGCTCTGGTTCCTGCGCAATCTGAACGATCCCGAGTTTAATCCGATTCAGGAGGTTGGCGGCCGTAGATTTGTTGATTTGTGGTCGAGATTGGCGGTGTGTTGTTGTTGTTGTTGTTGTTGTTGTTGTTGTTGTTGTTCGTTGTACGCTTTCTGGGGAAAGCGGGTGTTCCCGAAGTCCGCTTGCACTTTGACGCCCATTCATGAACACGCGCGTTGAAGCACAAGCGTGAAGCTGCGCTGTTTTTGCGCCATGAATCGTGAAAGTGTGTTGCGAAATGACGACGCTAGCGCTTCCAGCTCCATGAATGGCGCTTTTCTGGTCTACGGGCGTTGTGTCGGGAAAACGTGCGCTTGGTGAAATATTCACTGTCGCCCACATTGGAAGGGCGGACTTTTATTTTTCAACTTATTATCCTTCCAGATGATCACGTTGCCCGTTGTGCGGCATGCCCGCCGTCTGATTGCGTCATCCGTAAGTGGGGAGTTTTTGTGTGGTCTCGCAAGTTTTGATTGCAATTCGTTCGGTTAAGCAAGGATTCCGAGGCAAACGTTTCAACGATTTGGCAGAGTTCTGAGCTGCAGACTGAACGTTTACTACCTGTACTGTTTACTTACAACTGCTACTACTACTACTGCTACTGGCAATTCGTCTCTTGTGCTGCAGTGTCTGTTTGCGATCACAATTTGGCTCGTCATTTATCTGCCAGTTGGCATCATTTGGGCGTGCGTTCCTGGTCTGCTGCCGTATCGCATGAATTTCAGCGGGTTCGTTTTTTGTGTGATCCGGTTTTGGGGTCGTTGCACATTGTGGTGAGGTGAGGTTGGAAAACATTTTTGGAAAACATTACGAAAGTAATTTTACTTCTGCTGAAGTTGGTATTTGAGCCAGAAGAATGCCGAAACGTTCATTTGCAGCAGTATACTGAACTTTTGATACATAAAAAACTGTGAATAATGACAAAAAAACCACCACAGCCAGCCACGCAACCTGAAACATGGAATGAGTGGTTTCTTTTAATTCCGTATTCAGAGTTAATGTCATTTGTAATTCCGTTTGCACTAGCCCAACCACAAACGTCTTTATTCGTCGTCCGAACATATTGACCCACAAAATGCCGTAACTTTTCTGTTTTTTTTCTGTCTGATTTCACTGAAACAGTCATTGCGCATCATTCATCTCAGTGACATTCCCGTCTCGGAGCTGTCCGTGGAGCTGCTGCTTCTGCAAGTTGTCCTGCCCACTCTGCTCGAACAAGGACAGGCGCGACAGGCGATGAAGCTGTTCATTCGACGCTGGTGTCTCGCCGTCGGGCAGCTGCTGGATTTGACCGATTACTTGCTGGGAAGCGTGAGTGGCTTGTTGTGCCCGCGCATTGGTGTTTTGTGCGCGTTGCTCACAGTGTTCGTGAAAAAAGGATCGAATGATTGACAGAGTTGATGCGTGAAAGGCGCCGTTTGTGATCACTTTTGTCACGTTGATATTGTCTATTTTTTTGTAATTCTGCGACTCAATACGTTTGTAGTCGTAGAAACAAACGTCGCCTATTCAAATTTCCCGCTGTTCTCTGCTTCCAGCGCGCCCACGACGACGAAGAGAAACAGATGCGAATGGAGCTGATGGACATGGGCGAAATCGTATTGGAACCGCCGGCGGCGCCTAACGGGCATGATGGCGACGGTGAGCAACAACCGAACGGGGATGGCGACGTACCCGTTGCTGCAGGCGGTGTTGACGGAGTGATTCCCGGAAATGTAGACAATGCCGTTGACAACGACGCTGCCGCTGCCGCAGACAATGGCCAGCATCGTGTTGTGAATCAAGCCGCTCTGCCCGGCGTTGGCCAGAACCTTGGTGGCAATCAGAATGTGGAGAACAATCACATCAACAATAATGATAACCACAACAACAACAACAACAACAACAACAACAACAACAACAACAACAACAACAACAACAACAACAACAACAACAACAACAACAACAACAACAACAACAACAACAACAACAATTTAGCAGCGGAGCATCAAGCACTGATGCTGGCAAGAGAACCGACGATGCATGAGCCGTATCGAAAACCGTCCTGGTTTCCACTTAGGGTTGGGTGATTATTTGAATCGCTCGGTTGATTGATGTGTAGCGGTTGGTATTTATTACAAATGTTCTTACCTTCAGATTGTCGCCCTTCTTGGCCTGCTCTCTGTGACGAGCGTTCTAGTCAGTTTGTTCTTCTTCTTGGTGCCTGGTGAGTTTTTTATGGGGTTGTTTTGGTTTAGTTTAGTTTTGCCCGGTGGTGAGTTTTAATTGTTTTTGTTTCGAATACCATAAATTTATTTATTGTATCCATCCATAGTTTCTTGTTCTCAAGCTCATTGTTACATTGTTGTTTTTTCAAACCAAACACCGAAATCTTGACACGATGTGCCCAAGCAATATCTTCATATTACACATCAATTTTTGGCCAAAAATTGTCCCAACATTTTTTTTGCCCAGTTACCCTCGGCCGACTGGCGATGCAGGCGCTGATGGGCGAAACGAACGTGCACGAACTGTACACATTCACGTTCGGACTGTACCTGTGCTATTTGCTATTGAAGTTGTCAATAGCGATTGTGACGTGGCTGGCGACCGGCTGGCGCCAATGGCTCCAGTGGATTCAGTACGCTGTCGTGTTGGTGCGTTGCGTTGTATTGCCCTTGAACGGGCCATTTTCGACAAAGATTTAGAAACGGGATGAATTGCGAAAACTTCCGTTCTTTGCGATTTGAAAACAGGAAGAATTGTGTGAAAACATTAGGTGGTTCGCTGTAAACGCAAAACTGTTTCTGTTACCTTTTGTTGCATCCCAGACGGCGCACGCTGTTTGGCTACACCGTGTCCACACCACCACAGCCAATCAGCGCGCAGAATTGTGTGCATGTTTCTTCGATCACCACAGAACTTCTATTCTCAAAGCACTTTTCAATTTCAATTTATTGACTGACTGTTTTTGCCTATTTGCAGGGTGCGAAATGCGTCGCAGCGTTCGTGGCGACCTGCCTCGTGTTGCCGCTGCTGCTCGGTGTCACCTTTCAGCTGTTGCTGTTGACTCCGCTGCGAATCACGCAAACACAGACGCCGCTGTATTTTCCATGGCAGGTAAATGTGCTCCGTGAAACAAGAAAGTTTGCGAGTGCAGCTGGACTTTTTGCAAGGACACAGAGTAGCACATTGAACGGCATTCATGTAGTAGCGTTTAGTGACTGCGTAGTTGTGCGAAAACATGGTGGTCACTCAGTAGTACTGCTTCATGAATGGCACTTTAGTGTGTACCATTCCACCAATCTGTTGATCTGACTCTGCTGATTTTTGAGGCTGAAAAGTTAGCTTTCGATAAAAACTTTCGACTGTTCGGATAAAATTCGTTTTCTAAATTTCGAAACGACAAAAGAAACGCTGCACAGGACTGGGCGCTCGGCGTGCTGCACTTCAAGATTCTCTGTGCGCTGGTCATGATCGGGCCGAATTGGTCGCTGAAGACCGTGTTAGAGCAGGTTCGTCTGTTTCAAAATCATTATTCGCTGATTATTTTTGTTGGTTTTTGAATTTGTTGATTCATCCGAAATGCTGCGGCGCTGCACACGACCTACGTCGATTATACAGGGTGTCCCAGCTAGATGTACAACATTTGTTTTTGTAATTTCGCGTGCGTGCATTGCCCAATTTTTAAATTTTTTTCAGCGTTTGTAGTAAAGGCTTCGGGAATTTGTTTGACACTAAAAACGTTCCAATACGTTGAATATAACCTGACTTATAAGCATTTGAAAAAATACACACTTTTTCAATTGCCGCCCGCACCGGCTCGCGACTGGCTGGAAACTCAGTTTGAAATGCGCTGGGTCGGCCGCGGTGGGCCAATTGCCTAGCCTGCACGTTCGCCTGACATCACAGCGTGCCACTACTGGCTCTGGGGCGCTGTGAAGCACCGTGTTTATGAGACCCACCCAGCATCCATCGATGAGCTGATTGTGGACATCGGTGAAACTGTGGGTGAAATCAGCGACGAAGAGCGCCTGTCAGGTGTTTTGGACTTTGACAGACAAATGATAAACTGATTGAAAGAGAGTGCCAGCACATTGAGCACAATTAGACGGTTGATATTTTGAGTATGTGAGTGTTTGATTAGCTTTTTCTGCTCTCCGCTCGTTCATTTTTTCTGAAAATGAGGTTTTTTTTAAAACTGCTATAACTTGTGCCATGTTTGCTGAAACATAAAAATTCTGGTGCCAGACAAATTCCCGAAGTCTTTTTTACAAATGTTGAAAAAATTATGAACATAGGTCAACGCACGCGCGCATACTTAAAAAAACAAATGTTGTACATCTAGCTGGGACACCCTGTAGTTGTCCGAGTCGCTTTGGTCCAGTTTTTTGTTCATTTGCTGAAACTGCAGCTGGCCTTCTGTGCAAACTTTTTTCAAACTATTTCGTTTCTGAATTTCTTGTTCGCAGCTCTACCAGGACGGTCTGCGCAACCTTCGCCTGCGCTTTCTGTACACACAGCTGGTCGTTCCATTGTGCTCGTTCTTCGGCTGCTTGCTGGCCGTGCCCTACATCGGCATCCACGGCGTTGCGCCCGTTTTTGGTAGGCGATTAAAAAAAAACCTCTTCGGGAGCGGGCTTTGGTTGAAAAAACGGATCGTAAAAACAAGACGAAATCCTCGTGAGCGCATGCTGCCGATTGCCTGCACTTTACACTGTGAACAGCCGATATCAGCGGAGCTTGATGGTGGTCAACGTGCAAACAGTTCAATGAAGATATCAAATGTGATTCGACGTCCATCACTTGGCAGTTGTTTCTTCTGTTGAGTGACAGATTTCACACACAGCAACAACCAATCACCATCCACACAGTAATTCAAAAGCACCGAGCAGACAGTAATTCAAATTCGCGTGTTCATTGTTTGCCTTTTGTCAGGTGCCACTATTGAGCACCGCGTTGTCCTCCAACGCAATGGCTACCCATTTCTGTTGTTCATCTGTTCTCTTGCGGCGTTTCTAGTTTGGCAGGCGATTTTCCTCCGAAATTTGATCGTGCGAATTCGAGATGAAAAGTGAGCTGAGATTTTTTTATTTGGATTTGGTTGAACGAACGAACGGTGATTTTTGGCCATGTTTTTAGCCAGAGCTAAACTCGAAAAGCATACAAAATGCCGTTGAGTAGAGCGCCCGTCGAGTTTTTTTCTGTCATCAAGTGCCTAGGGGCTCGATCCCCCGAACCCACAGACACTAAGAGTCTAACGCGCTACCACCGGGGCCACGAGGCTGATTGATTGATTGATTGTTTTCTTTGGTTTTTAATGTTGCATCGATACAAAGGTTTTTGTTATTTATTTTAGGTATCTGGTTGGTCAGCGACTTGTAAATTACGATGGTGGACTGAACAAAAAATCTGATGTTAATTCGGATTCTTTGAAATAGTTGGCTCTATTTTATGCAGTGATTTCTCTGGTTTTTCGCCTGTTTTGCATTTTCAGTCGTTATCACGCCTTTATTTTATTTACTTATTTTTCCTCGAATTTTTCAGACTGGAAAGTTGGCGTTGTTTTCTGCAGTTTTTTTATAACTCGTGTTAGTGGAAAATCAAAATACAAAAATCCTGATGTACCTATTTTGACTCGTGGTTTCCCTACTAATTCGAAACACAAAGTTCTCCTGCCTGGATTTCTATTGTTTTTTTTCATATTTTAAACTGCGAGCATTGTGTGATGTGACATTGAAACTATCTGGTCTGGGTCCGCAGAAACGTGATCAGTGCAAAAGAAAATAAACTCCCTATTATTTTCATTGCAACGAATTATGACTGAATACCAGTTTTGGTATCTGCGGACGGCGTATCACAAGGCCTCCGTACTGTGATTGTATGAATGGACTATAAGAGAAATGAAGCTTGTGTGACCGAACAAACACGCTTTCAATTGGTTTTTTTTAGCTTATTAGCTAAGTTTTTGTTTGATTTAAAAACCAATGGTATCCATTCAAATCCTGAATGGATGCCAAAACACAGATCTTCCAACTGATTTTCCATGTATCATGAATTGAGATTCAAATTCATTTGCAACTGTGGTGACTGTGTTGTGTTCCTCCGAATTTCTCAGAGCAGCTTGGCGAAAACAATGCACCGCTCCGTTTTGTTGGCCGTGTCGACAGTTGCCTGCGTGTGCTGGCTGGCTTCGACGTTTGGCGTGCTGGCGGTACGCCATCAGTTCGCGTGCAGTGAGGCGATTTGCGGTAAATTGCGATTTTCGGATACGGTTCTTTCGCAGAACTGAAACTTTCAATGGCATTGTACAAGCGCTAACGTCCATTTCTGAAGAGCGTGCACTCGGCTACATATCACAGAGACGTTGCGCAGTGAAAACACGCAGTTGCGGACTCTATGCGCTGGGGGAAGGGTTGTTAAAAAAAACAAAAATCATTTTGTTTTTTTAATTTTTTTTAAATTCAAAAATCAAAGTTGTGCTAAATCAATCAGGGAGTCCGAAGAACCACATATGATATGCAAGCGCCTCCGGAATGACTCCCGTATGGCGGAACTTTGCAGATTTTGTTTTGGTGACCTCAAATACCCCTTTTCCAAACCGTCACCATGCCTCTTCTTGTGTTTTGACCTCCAAAACGTCACTAATTGTCCCCAGCTAAGCTAATGCTAAAGTGAAGACAAACATACCGTCTTGAAATTCGATCAATTCTTCTGATGATGTCGCGACGACACGACACGAAGCAGCAACCAGACAACGTAGCGCTTGCAAACGGAGCAGCGAGCACAATCGGACGCTCTGCGAGGCGAATCGTCACCTTATCTGCATCGGAAATGGTAGGCCAAGCTTTGGGACGCTCAAAAACTTCATCTCAGATGTTGTCGAAGCCTAAAATCAGTCGGTAAAACGGTCCAAAATCGACTGCTGACGGTTTTACGAGGTAATATCAAAGAAAAGTTTTGTTGAACTTTCGAAAAATTTTGCCAAATTTGAGGTTTTCAGAGCATATTAGAGGAAAATTTTTCGAATTAAAAAAATCGGCATTTTTGTTTTTTTAATCACTTTAAAAAAATTCGATTTTTGTTTAACAACCCTAGCTGGGGGTCAGTTTCATCAAAACATTGTAGTCCAACAGCGCTACACCACTGAGCGCATGAAGAAATTCGTGAGACGACAAATTTCAATTTTTTTGAAATCATGTTGAAGAGCAGGCATTGCTGAATCAGTTTATGAAAAAAGGAAGCTGAGGCGTTTCATGATTTCATTCAGGAGTTCAGTGGTGTAGCACTATTGGACTGCTAAGTTTTATAAAATACCCCGTCGATGTGGGACTGTTCCAATTTTGTTATTCAACACTGTCTTTTTCTACCTTGCATTTGAGTGATTTTACCATTGAAACATGCAATAAGCACTGGGTTCCTCAATGTATTTCCCAAATTTTCGTGCCTTGGTGCTGCGACTGTGTCAATGGAGCACAGTTTTCAGGCCCGCAAGTGTCGAAGTGCATGTTGCTCAAGTCGTGCAACTGTACGATCAACAAAGTCACCATAAAACACGGCAACTGCAGCTGCTGCAAGGAGTGCGTCCGATGCCTCGAGGGCTACTACGCAGATTGCTGTTCGTGCGTTGGTGAGCAACACTTTTGTCGTTCTGCATGAATGAACACATTGCGGGTGCTTTATATTGAACTGCTAAGCTGTTATAAAACTGACCCAGGTGTTTGTTAGTAACAAACAACGCTGAGATGTTTTGCAGGGTTCCCCAGAATAATCGAAATTAAATGTGTAGAAACTTGGAAAACAATTGGTCTTGAAGGGAGAGAGGTCTCTGGTTGTTGTTCAACTTACAAAACCTCTCGTTTGAACCATAAACCCCATGAATAAATGGCACATTAACGACATAACATATTATACACGTTCTAAAATAAGTGACCTGAACTCAATATCACCAACTTGTCTCAGGTCTCTGTCAACCATCGCGAGGTCTCGATCCTCGATTGGCGATGAAAAGCTACGTGGAGGAATTGGAGCCGGATGACGACCAGCGGAGTCTCTTCGAATTCCTGACCAGCGACTCCGCTGCTGATCCGATGTGGACGGTAGAGACGTTTCCCGCTCTGGAGCAATCGTTCTTTTACAAGAAACGATCAAACGAAGAACGTTCGTTTTGTTGGAGTTGTTGTTTTTTGGTTGTTTTTTGAGTGTAGCATTGTGAAAAATTGGATGTCGTGCGTGGCCGGTACATATCCGCTGAATTTGGTTCTGGTGTGATGTGCTGGTTGGTGGAGTTCGTGCAGCGTGAAGTGGCCTCTTTCGCTTCGCAGAACAGCGACTCTTCGATAACTAGCCCGTAACCCATGCGATTTTGGTAGTTTTCCAGTTTTCCGAAATCGGTGCGATTGGCGCCGTGTTCCAAATATCATTCACACGATCCTGTTCTTGGTTTCCGTTTCACGAATGCACCCATTACCTGCCATGTGTTTGCGTTGCGTTCACTGGCGAAACCGCAAACAGCGAACTTTTTTGTATGGCGCACGTTCGCTGAACACCCTGATCCCTCGCGGCTTTATTGCCCGGAATGATTGATTTCGTGGTACTCTGCTTTCTAGGTTCGCTCATGTTCTACTCAGACTACAGTCGAACTCACTAAAATGTGGAATCAGCTGATTGGTCGACCGAGCGGAGGCTGCTCACACTCTGCACCGTTCTTTTTTCGTGGATTTGGATTTTATTGAAACGTGTTTCTTTTGAATGAGTGTGAATTTCCAGCACCGTTTTCATGCTAAAAATAAACTCAAAGGGTTGGAGAACTGCGCAATTCAATTTTTTTATTCAACAGCTCAAAATGCATTTTTTACTGACGATGACGACGACGACGTCGTCGCTTAATTTTTACGTGTGAACTGAAAGACAAAAACCTGAAATGAGTGCGCTGTGTAGCCAGCTGAAGGGGGTTTCATTCCTAGCTGACCGATCGACATGCGTCCGCAATTAAAAAAAATGCGTTTTGACTTCGCGGACGACGACGACACGACGACGACTTTGCTTTCATTTTTCATTTTTTCGTTTTCAAGTTGTTTTTGGTAAGCTGCTGTGTTCATTTACTTGGTGCACGCAGCAAACCATGCACAGCTCACTCCTTTCAGGCTTTTATTTTCCAGCCCACACGCAAAAATTAAGCGACGACGTCGTCGTCGTCATTAAACAAAAAATACATTTTGAGTTGAGCTGTGGAATAAAAATTTTCTAAATTTCGCGGTGTCTAACCTTTGAGTTTATTTTTAGCACAAAAAGGGTGCTGGAAATTCATAAAAACACGTTTCAATAAAATCCAAATCCACGGAAAAAGAACGGTGCGGAGTGTGAGCAGCCTCCGCTCGGTCGACCAATCAGCTGATTCCACATTTTAGTGAGTTCGACTGTAATATCTATCTGAGCTAAAACGTTTCCGACAGGTCTGACCGGTGTCCGGTCACGCTGACGAGCCAGGGGGCTCCGCGGTATGCGTCTACCTGGCGAAACCGCAAACAGCGAACTTCGTGCATATTATTTCTGAAAAACACCCAGAATTTCCACCTTTTTTCATTATTATTTTCTTTCATCCTCCAGAGTCGACGGACGCCGACGACGCGACGCTGAGCGCCTGGCAGAACATCAACTGCACCGTGGCCTACATCAACAAGTGCAAGTCGTCTGATGGCTGCCGCAACGCGTGTGAGGTCAGCCGCTCGCACGGAATGTGGGCATTTTGCGCGAAAGCAAAAGAATGGCAAATCGATTGTTGTTGCAAGAACTGAGAATTGTAGCCAACCGGCTGACTGGTTGCTATCGAATTAGGCTCGCTGATTGGCTGTACCCTACGTGACTCGATGCAGCCGGTGAATGTGGCAGACTTGAATTTTTGACTGCATAATTTCAACTGGTCACCCTCGCGGCCTGGTGGTAGTGCGTTAGACTATTGTCTGTGCGCTCGGGGGATCGAGCCCTGCCGAGGGGTGTATAGGCACTTAATGACAGGAAACTCGATGGGCGCCCTACTCAATGGTGTTCTGTACGCTTCTCTGGGTTAGCCCTGGCTAAAAACATCGCCTAAAAATTCCAACACCAATAACTGGTAGACCGCAAGCAACATTCCTATACGAAACTATTTACAAACGATTTCCATTGCTCGGTTTCGCAGAGCATGGGCGCGTCGAGCTATCGGTGGTTTCATCACGGCTGTTGCGAATGTGTCGGTGACGACTGTGTGAACTATGGATCGCGCAACGCAAGGTGCACGCAGTGTCGCGAACAAGGCTCGTTTGGTTTTTATTCGACTCGTTTTCGATTCGACAGCGGCGGCTGCACCAATGCACAATGAAACCAAACCCTAAACCGGCCGACATGGCCACACAGCTGAGAAACAAACGGAAACGAGCTTGCTCGCATTGCCTAATTACTGTAAGCCAACAAATTGTGTTCAACGTTTTTCAGGAGATGGTGACGAGGACTCGATTCGACATGATCACCGGAATGGTGAACTCTAGTTTGCGCTGCAAATTCAAATCTTGTTTTGTGCAAACGTTTCACATTTTGAGACAATCGTACTGTGTTTCGGTTTTGTTGTCAATTGACAACGCAAGTGATTTTATTTTTGAAACAAGCCATACTAGTTTTTTTCTCTCAACATTTGTGCTATTCCAATATTTACCGTTTTTATGCATAATGACGTTTTTTTGAAAAAATCTTTCACTGTCTAGCATTCTTCCGCTGTGTGCTTGCCTTTTTTGCTAGTTTTTGGGTGAAGTTTTGTGTCTGTTTCGGTTTTGTCTTGTCTTGCATTTTAGAACGCTGTACGGGTCATTGTCTTGTGCTTGTATTTGTTGTTTTTTGCTTTTTGTTTTTTGTGGACTGGAGCTTAGCAGGGTAATTGAAATAATTATGTATGGAAATCAAAAATATGAAAAATAAACATTTGGAGACATCGAAACTGATGCTAATAATAGTTTGCTCAGCTAACCTAATCTATTTTGGACATTGTTATTCAATTATAGCAACTTTTTTCTCAAGTTATTTAGCATAATGTTGTTGCCTGAATTTTATTGTTGTCAGATACAAAATTAAAAAAAAAAATAGTTAAAAATTTAAAGAAAATTGCTTATTATTTGTTTATATGAATGTTCCCGGTCACATGGTTCTATTCTTATTGCAAGCAATATGCATAAAATCGAAAGCTGTTCTGTTCGCTATTGTAACACTATGCACTTATGTTATTATTTCATGTCACTTGATGTGTTGCATAGCGAATGAAACTTATGACATGCTAATGGTCAGTGGGTTTGAATCGTTTGAAAATAATTGTTAAAATCGGATGCATCTTCGCTTTCCGTAATATTTCTTGGGCTAATTTGTAACCAGTGGGAAACGTTTCATGTTTCATCAATTTTAGATCTCAGCAATTTCCGATCGGCCAAATCTTTTCAGGACAAAACTGGTGCGTTCAGTGATATTTTGTTTTTTTAAATAATTTTTATCGATTATTCTATTGCTTGCACGTCTTATTGCATGAGAAGTTCAGAGTTGGATGCTTTACGTTTTTTTGAAAACCAATTTCCGTATTTCGGAATTAAAAACGCGAATTAATATGAACCAGAACAACGATTACACAAAACAAATGATCACGATTATTTAGACAACAGAAGCAAGCACTGAAATGCAAAAACAGAAAGTGAATGTTCAAACCGAGGACGAAAGACGCACACAGTATTTGTGTTGTACACATTTGTGGCCAATTGGACGACAATTTCTTGTTTTCTCAAAACGAAATAACCTGCATACCATCAGCTTGCATCGTATAAGCACAGAAATGCGTGTTCGCTTACAAGCAGTTTCCGGCCTTATCTGTGTCAATCCGTTCACCACACGCATTCGAATCAAAAATAAATTAACTAAAAAAATTTGACAAAAATTTACACCCGCAAAACAGCGAACTAAGTCCGTTGCTGTGCAAACAGTCGTGCGACCCAACTGGAGAACGCCGGGTCCGGGCGTCGCTCAATGATCTGTCGGTCCCGATCATCGACTTGCGCTTGCTCGCCGCTTTCACTGTTCTCCTTGCGTGGACAAGTGTCCCACTCCGTTTCGTCGCGTTTACATGCCGGATGTATCTTGTAGGCCGGATCTTTCACACAAAGACCGTCCGGCGTCGGTTTGTAGCCGAAACAGCAACAGTGACACGTTTGACTGTCGTTCGATCTGTGTTGTTGTTGTTCTTGTTGTACGCAAAGTGCCAACGACAAATGTGTATGATCACTTATTTTGATCCCCTGACTCGACGCGCGCGTAGATAGGTGAACAGTTTCCAAAGTAGTGAAGTGATCCGAGTCCCCTAAATAGGGCCGAGTCACTTAGGCGACTTTGAATCGCCACATAAGGATTGAAACTAATTTCCTTTCTACGTCTGCACATGCATAACTTTTAAAACTGATAATATTTAAATGGTTGAAACGTTCGTTCACGTTGACGCATGTCGGCGTACATAAAGATACACGTCAATGTAAACGTTGATATGCAGAAACAAGGCGCTTGTTAGGATACGTGCTTTAGCACATCACACTAATTTTGTTGAACCTACTTGCCTCTGTACGTCGACGTACTTGAACGCAGGAAAGGGAACGGTTTTTTGGAAAAATTGCTTTCAACCTTTGGAACCTTTGGAAAAGTTTCGTCTTGTGCACTGAGATTGTGCGGCAATTTGAATTCGTATTCGTATCGTCGATGAAGTGGATTATCTGTTTTGTTTTGAACAGTTTTGACCGGCAGTCATGAGTTTGATTCTCGCTAGTTATTTTATTTGTTAATGTTTCGTCGTGTGTGACAGTTTTCGTGATTGATAACTTGTTTTGAAAAAAGTTCAAAATTCAAATTCTCAGAACCTCAGCTCAGTCAGCTCAGTCAGTTCATCGTGTTTTGTTCGTGTGGTGGTGAATGCGTGATGTTATTGATTGTTTCATTGTATTTTGTACTAACGGGTATTACCTATTTCGATGCTTCGGCATCGTGTCACTACCTTGGTAAGATAAACGTTACATCGTTTAACCTGCTCGACAAATATGAACAAAATCTAACAGAATAAAACCGATCAACTGGTGACTGTGAACACTCACAAAACACAGTTGACCTTGATCTCTTTCGGGTGGTTGAACAACGAACAGTAGAGGTTCGTGAAACTTCGATTAGTTAATGGCATTAGAGTCGGATCGGACAAGGCACTCTGATTCTGGTAGGGCGCGAAGTTGCACGGATCGGGGTTGTCCGGCGCGTTTTGGTGGCTCTGAATTGAAAGCAGGTTTTCAAAAGTTGTGATTGCTGGAAGCTGGCATTTCGTTGGTGCTCCCTAACGCCAGTATGCCAACTACAAAACAATGAACAAAGACATCTCTAGATCTTAGAGGTGGTCTTTGGGTCTTCGTTTGAGTAGATCATGAGCAGTTGAACAATGATCATCAATAAACTTCAGTTGCAAAACTAAGTTGCAAACCAATTTCCAGTCTGCCAGCTCTTGCGGCTTCAGTGGTTCAACCTCGCAAGCGGGCGTTTCGTGTTCGCTTTCGACGCACGGCTCGGCGTCAAGTGCTTGATCGACGTAGTCGTGTGAACCCCTTGACAGGAAAACGTTGAAAAAAATCGAATTTTCAACCGTCTTTTTGGTTGTGATCTCACTACACACCAAAAAAACGCGAACTCACATGCAGCATCGTGTTCGTATGAAACAGGCGCCGCAGGGCTCGGTTCGTGCGGCCAGCTCCTGACTGCGCACCTTGGACGGGCCCATGTGCACGTCGCGGAATCGTGCGTGCAGGATGGCGAATATCACGTAGCGCACTTGGCCTTCCGGTACCTGTGTGCTGGTGTTTATGGTCTGCTAGCTAAACGTGTAAAGGGGCAATAGAGCCCGCTATAATTCTCTTTGGGACAGCTTTTTTGAATAGCTATGGAGCATTTTCAGTGAAATGAATGCTCATGCCATTTGTGATTATCCGGAAACTTCTGGAAGGTTAGCTGGCGGAAACCAACCAACCAACAGCTGGTGTCGAGCCCGCAAGTCCGTGTTTGGCCCGCAACTCGCCTTTTTTGCGGGCCAGTTACCGAGTTGCTAGGGTTGCCGCGAGACGTGTCTTGTCTCGTCATTTGTCTTGTCTCGTGCGATTTTCAACTGTCTCGTCTCGCGTGATTTGAAAAAGGCTGTCTCGTGTCTCGTGACCCTCTGTCTAAGGGAAGGTAAGGCAGCCCATGGCTTCGCACGGCTCGCTGGTGCCGCCTCACCTGACAGCCGATCGACTTCACCGTGTTGAACCAACGGTTGATCTTGAATCGGAATCGATTGAACGCGCCGCCGACGTAGAGACAGCTGTCGCCCCACGGCGACCACCGACACGGCCGGCTGAGCGACGGCTTCTGATCGCACTGGTAGCCGCGGAGGAACTCGATGCCCATCGTGATTTGCTCGCGTGTCGACTCTGCTAGTGGAAGAACATGGGATGGCGCTGGGGGAGGGGGCTATCAGTTTGGAAGATTGTATAAAAAGTGAGAAACGCAAAGGTGGATCCACGCCAGGCTTGCTGAGTTAGTGTGTGTTTCGGGTGATGAATTTGCGTGTACGCTAAAGAAAATGAAATACTGAATGCCTAAAGTCCCGTTTATACCTGACGTATGCAGACGTACGTCGACGTCGTCGCCGTACGTCAGGCATGAACGGTAGTATGCAATAACACGGGACCTAAAGTGAAGTGCCGTGCCGTGCCGTGCCGTTTGAGCATACGTCAGGTATAAATGAGCCTTAAAATACCACCTCGCCAGCAAATGCAACATGGACCGATCAGGTGTAAATGCTTAGACGCTGATGTTCTGGTCGTGGTGGCTGAGAAAACTGAACTGAACTGAAAACAAGAAGCGTATTTTCTCTAAACAAATGCGAAAAAGTCACGCAGCCACTAACGTGCAGATACTGTGCCTGTTGCAGAAAGTGCGACTGCAATCAGCATCGAGAATGCGGCGTAGCGAAATCGGAATCGATTCAGCGTCATTTTTAAACAGAATCAAATTACGCAATCAGTTTACGATGAAATAATTTACATGGCAAAGTGACTACTGTGTGAATTTTTGTCGCACGAGTACTGCAAACCTGCACAGTTGTGTATGTCAAACGGGCGTTCAAAAGTTTTTTGTGTAACAAATGTTATGATTGGACTGAAACGTCAAGCTCAAGACAGCCCACACAAACAAATTATGAGCAGAATGTCCACTAAATATGGAACACAAACAAAACTGTTTTGAAACCAAAAATGGACTATTCAGCATTTCTCGATTTTGTAATGTATGGCCAACTGTTCCATGTAAGCAACTGTCTGTATCATTCGACAAGACATGTAATTGAAACAGTTGTTTTGCAAAAAAGTGTTAACTAATGTCGCCGTTTTTAACGACACTTTAAACGGTGTTGTTAAAAAATACAATAAACAAGCATTCGAAATTTCATTGGCTCATGTCACAAACGTAGTTGGAAAATGCAAAACACGGCACCCGTGTTTGAGTAAAAATCGGGATTGTGTCGGTTGTCTATCACGGCTGTAGGAGAACTGAGGGAAGGAGAACTGAGCACGGAGAACTGAGGGAAGGAGAACTGGTCACGCGGAAAACTGAGTCCCACGCATGTGCCCTCAACGGAGGACTGAGTCCCACATGTTTTTCTGGTTACATGCGAGTTTGTCTTCATCACTGTTGTTCAGCTTTGGTTTATTTAGAATTTTACGTTGTATTTATTAAACTGTTTAATAATATTTAAATCTTTTAATAAAGAAAAACATTTTCTATTTTCTATAAACCGTCCAGAATCATTTCATTGTGGCACAAAAGAAAAATCACATGAGCCTACATAACCAAGTATTGTAGCTACTAGCCAATTGACCCGAGCGTATGTGGTTTAATCAATGCCAAGCCTTTTTGGTGAAGTGGCATTGACTTAGAAAGAAAAAACAGTAACGTTTACTGAATAATAACCCTGAAGAAAATTTACCTTGTGCTGCCGTGAAGTCGCCTACAATACAATATTTTTTTAATGTATTTAAATAAATAAAAAATGCGAAGTTTATGATTTTGCTATTTTTACCCGTTTACCCTAACCGAAGGCAAGCCTTTTTGTAAGTGAAGTAAAATTGAATAAAAAATATAAAAACTAACGTTTTTTTATTTACCCGTTTTTAAAAGCTAATGCTTTTTTACCCGTTTACCTAAGCCAAGCCTTTTTTGTAAAGTGAAACTGCGAAGTTTATGATTTTTCTATTTTTTTCCCGTTCACCCTAACCTAAGTCAAGCCTTTTTGTATGTGAAGTAGGATTGAATAAAAAACATAAAAAACGTTTTTTTTTCAATTACCCATTTCAAAAAGCTAATGCTTCTTTTACCCGTTTACCTAAGCCAAGCCTTTTTTTGCAAAGTGAAAATGCGAAGTTTATGATTTTGCTATTTTTACCCGTTCACCCTAACCTAAGTCAAGCCTTTTTGTAAGTTAAGTAAGAATGATGAAAAACATAAAAATTAAGTTTTTTTTTCATTAAAAAATACCCGTTTTAAAAAGCTAATGCTTCTTTTACCCGGTTACCCTAACATAAGTCAAGCCTTTTTTCTAAAGTGAAAAATGAATAGAAGAAACAAAAAAGTGACGTTTATAATTTCGTTTTAAAGTCATTGTTTCTTTTACCCGTTTACCCCAACATGACCCAAACATTTTGCAAAGTGAAAATGAATGGTAAATACCATTTCGACCCAATTAAAAAACTAACTTTTTTCAGAGACGGTTTTGTCACATCTTTCGCAGTCGCTCGTCAAGTTTTGAGCAGCAACAATTGCAAGTGCAACTTGCAATTGCACTGCCGATGTCGATGCGCGTTTTGCAACCCGATGTTTAAAAACAAAAAAAAGTTCAAACTTTTTTCACAGACGGTTTTGTTACATCTTTCCAGTCGATCATCAAGTTTTGATCAGCCACGCTTCCATTTGCCTATGCTGCGCTGAACTGTCTCTGTTGACCAAAGAGTATCATGATGACTTCAGCTATATGAAGAGAGACGTTTTGAAAAAACAATCTCAACTGGCATTAATAAAAACAGGTTAAGGAAATTGAGATGAAGTTTTCTTAAATAGCAAAAATGAGCGCCAATTCAAATATCATGAAAATGACAGGGACAGACAGACAGACAAATTGCATTTTTAGTATAGTAGATTTGCACTATTACCGAAATAACCTTTACCATTTCTTGTGTTCATTGTGTCTGTCCGACTTATCTTAGTCACACGCCCGCCACATGACCGTTCTATTTTGTTGATACTTATTCAATCTTACATTCTACATAAGTCAGACGTTTCTATCAGTTTAGTCTCTTCGCCACTTCACCATTTTTTTCACCATTCGTGTTTACGTCGTTTCACTTTTCACCAAGTCTAACCATCGTTTCTGTTGTTGTTTGCAATAAAAGTAACCAAGAAGAACTACATCTCCCGCATTTTTAGATAATTTATTATTAATAATAAATAGGTATAGGGACAGGGAACAAAGCCAAAAACGCATTTGGTGATCAGTTCTCCGGGGCCTCAGTCCTCCTTCCCTCAGTTCTCCGCCCGCGTGTGTGAGCTGTGACCAGTCCTCCGGGCCTCAGTCCTCCTTCCCTCAGTTCTCCGCCACCCGTCTATCACATTTGGGGCATTCGGTATCCTTAGTTTTGAATACCGTTTTGTTTGCTTGCATGGTTATGTTATTTCAGTTCTAGCTTGCCCAATATTTTTTTTGTTTTTCACCCGTTTTTTCAGTTGGGCAAAGGTCCATTCAACTCGAATCTGTTGATTTTCGCGGGAAAGATCCCACCACACCAGAGCTACACCTTGACGATATCAGTGATGCTTGGCATCCTAACCGGTGGTCTGTTTTGCGACCGTCTGATCAGCATTTGTGGTTTCGGGTTCGTCGTTCTTGGGTAAAAGTTTCTTGTGTAACTGGAGAGAGTTGACCCAACTTTACCCAATGCATGCATGATCACCAACCTAGCCTTTTGTTGACCTTTTTCTAATACAATCCGGAGTAAATTTTTTGATATGGCGTTATTGCAACTGGCGGTGAAGAAAACAGAGTAAAGTCGATGCGCAGTTTGAAAATATCTTTCTTTACAATATCAAGGTTACAAACACATTGTTTTAATCGGAAAATAATAACAAATCTCGTGTGTGAAGTCCATCTACAGACATTCGACTGTGTTATTTTGTCTAATGTTTCAATTGTTTTATCAAACAATTACAGCCTCATTTAACGCGCACTTGTTTGTCTGTTGTCTCGTTTCTCGCTGACATTTTACTAACAGTGAGCGCTACTTCATTCTTTTGTTATCTGGCAAGTTTCCATGCGAACAACTTCAACTTTAGACAACTTCAATCAGTTATTGAGAAAAAACATTGAACTTTCACTCTTTCAGATCCCATCGGTCTCGCGGCAACATGACGCTCGCAAAAGACGCCAAGTTTGCAGCACTTAAGGATCTGTATGAGAAGGAGGGGAAACAGCTGAAATTGGTGGAAGAGTTCTTGAAGGATCCTGATCGATCGAAAAAATTCTCGTTCGTTTCGTTTTGGGGGTTTTGTAATTTGACAAAAAGTTATTATTCTGTAAAAGGTGCTTCTTGATGTTTTGAAATGATAGGAGAACGGGCATTGTCATTTTTGTCAAAACAGAATTATGTCGTAAATCGCATTATTCGCTGAAAGTTTGCTAACTGTTGTCTTTCGGTTTCAGTCTCACCCTGAACACCCCTGAGGGCCCACTGTATATCAACTATTCACGTAATCTGATCAATGAACCAATCTTCAATGCACTTATTGAATTGGTGGGTTTGCGAAGATTAGCTGGTTTGTGTTGTTGGTTCTCTCTGTGCTTGATTTCTTGAAAATGAACTTTCATACATGCACAACTCCGCTCTGGTACTTTTACCGGTTTGACCGTTCGTTATCAGTCGAGAAAACTCGACAAGAAAAAATACAAGGCTCTTGTGCCCATAGTGCGTGTAACGATCTGATTGGCGACATTCAAGTCCGGCGCGCTGACCGGTCAAAAAAGCGTGTTAGAATTGGCTTTTCTAATACTGGGATAACATTCTTTTTTAAATCTTGTTTCATAAAAACCACTCGCATGCAGGCGCAATCCCGCAACGTCGTTCAAATGCGCGACGCAATGTTCGAAGGCATGAAGATCAACTTCACTGAGGACAGAGCCGTGCTGCACATTGCGCTTCGCAATCGCGCAAACACGCCGGTCTTGGTGGATGGACAGGATGTGAGTGGAGAGACGGGCACGCAGAAAAAGTGCGAAAATTTTTCCTTGCGAAGGAAGCGTAGTGATGTGATGTTGAATGATGTGTGGAAAAGCCGTACTTTACATAATGCCAGACCAGTCAAGCGTGCGAGACTCGGAAAAAAGTTTGTTTAAAAACACACCAGGTGATGCCGGGAGTGAATCGTGTCTTGGCGCAAATGAAGGGCTTCTGCGAGCGAGTGATCAGCGGTGATTGGAAGGGTTGCACGGGCAAACAGATCACTGATGTCGTCAATATTGGCATCGGCGGCTCGGACTTGGTGTGGCCGGAGTTGCTCTTTGCGGCGGTTTCATTTTTATAATCTGCAGTTTTTTTCTGGTCAAAGTTACTCTTTGGGGCGGTTTCACTTTTGTAATTTGCAGTTTTTTTCTATTTACTTGATGTGCTCTGCGCAGCAGACCCGTGCGAACCCCTGAGGTACCTCAGTGGCCCGCAAGAAGATTGTCCGGCTGAACACTGTGTTTCGGGCCCGGCCCCGCTCAAATATGGTCTTGCGGACCCAAAAAATGTTACATCGAGCGCCAAATGCTCACGGGCTCCGGAACCTGCGTGCGGGTGCAGCATCGAGGTACCCCACTGGTTCGCTCGGGTCTGCTGCGCACACTCACACTGATTGAAATCGAATGTTTTAGTGAGCGAGCGGCCGGAAAAGACCGAAGTCAGGTGGAAGCTGTAGTTTGTTCCGTAGGATGAGCGTAGTGACTTGCGATGCGAATCTAGCAACATACCAGCCTGTCGGTGTTCATTGGCAAACGTGCCATCCATTGTTGTGCTCAGGGTCCGGTGATGGTGACCGAGGCGCTCCGGCACTACCAGTGCGGGCCGAACGTGCATTTCGTCAGCAACATCGACGGAACGCACGTCGCCGAGGTGTTGAAACGGCTGCAGCCGGAGACGACGCTGTTTATAATCGCGTCAAAGGTCAGCGAACGCACTGAGAAACATGGTGGATAATTTTAAAGGGCGTCTTGACATATGCACAAATTAGCAACTTTGGCGACTTGAAACTCTGTCTGCGTTCTTATTTGTTTTCAGACATTCACGACACAAGAGACGATCACGAACGCGGAAACGGCGAAGGCCTTCTTCCTGCGAGCGGCCAAAGATGTGCGTGTCGCTCACGTTGGCTTCATAATTTCGTGTCACCATTTTTTTCAATTAATTATGACACAAATTTTAATCACTGATCGGAAAACTCCACAGCGATTTGTTTCTTTTTTAATTTCAGCCAAGTGCCGTCGCGAAGCACTTCGTTGCACTGTCGACAAATGCGGTAAATGAACTTTGGTTTTTTTTGTCTTTGGTTCGGCGTATTTTAAAACACGGAAGGAAACAACGAGACGATCAAACGATCAATGCTAAGCGCATGCCGAGAAATGAACCATTTGTTATGAGAGTTATGAGAATGAGAACAAGTATTTTCGTTTACTTTGGTTCCGAGACTCAGTGCGCGCATAGATAGCTAAACAAACAGTTTCATGCGTGACGCGGGAAGACAAAATTGGCAAAGGGATCCGAGTCCTCTAATTAGGGCCGAGACACTTAGGCGATTTTGAATTGCCACATAAAGAATAAAACTAGTTTCCTTTCTACATCTGCAAACGCATTGAGTTGCAGAACCTAAAAAATTGATAGTAACAGAGATTACGACAATACCCCGTTTATTCAGCCGAAAGTGAAAGACTTTGGTATCGCCGAGGAGAACATGTTCGAGTTCTGGGACTGGGTCGGTGGGCGGTACTCGTTGTGGTCGGCAATCGGATTGTCCATTGCGGTGCACATTGGTTGGTGAGCCGGTGTTGTTGTTGTTAACGAAATACATAATACAACTCAAAACAACTGGACAAATTGCATATGAAAGTCCCCCTTTATTTCCACTTGCTTGGCTAAACAACGAAACAGTTTTTTCTTTTGTTTGCGTGATTTTTGCCTTCGTGTGATTTTGTGTGTACCATTCGGGGATCGGCCGAAGCTGATGTTGTTGTTCATAATTTAGGCTTCGACAATTTCGAGAAACTCTTGGCTGGCGCCCATTTCACCGATCAACACTTCAAGACCGCACCGCTGCGTGAAAATGTACGTGTGAACGTTTTTTTTGTGTTTTTTTGGGTCAGTGTATCGTGTTCCAATAAAAAAATTTCGAAAGTCAATCCTAAGGCGAAACACCCGAAATTGTGGAATGAACCTTCCAGGTGCCTGTGCTGCTGGCGATGCTTGGCGTCTATTACATCAATTGTCATGGCGCTGAAACGCACGCGCTGCTGCCGTATGACCAGGCTGGTGATTGATGCTGTCAAGTGGCGTTCAAAAAGTTGTTGAAACTAAAACGCATGCTTTTTGCTTCAGTACCTGCACCGATTCGCCGCCTATTTCCAGCAGGGTGACATGGAGAGCAATGGTAAAGGGTATTTACAAAAAAAAAATTCAAGTTTGATTCAAGTGATGAGCTATTTGGTCAACAGGGTAAACTTTGCGAATTACAACAAACCTTGAAAACAATCTCAATCAAGCAACATCTTGCCCAAAGACGCTTCATTTTGTTAAACACGGCGATATGTTGGGCAGTTTGAAACGCACCAGCAAACACAAGACATGCGCTGTTTGTCACTAGTTCTAAATGGGACATGCCAGCGCGTTTGTTTCTCTGCACAACTCAACTGGTCACGTGAACAACAACAACTGAATTCTCCAATCAAGTGAGAATATTTCGAAATTACAGGCAAGTTTGTGACGCGTCCCGGCGAACGCGTCACGTACAGCACCGGCCCGATCGTGTGGGGCGAGCCGGGCACCAACGGACAGCATGCGTTCTATCAGCTGATACATCAAGGTCGACCATTTTGGCTGACAATGAAACGGAAAAACAAGAGTGGTTTTGAAATGTTCACAACAACAACAAACAAGCGAATGCACCGGCACACTACGTTATTCTACTCCGGGGAAAAAGTGCATTGCTTAATTTCGGCAATTCACGATGAAGAAGGTTTTGACAAAGTAGTGAACATTTATTTCTTCATGGTGCTTACGGCTTTCGATTTTCGGAATTGCGCATTCGGCGATTCACGATAGTAGATAATTTAACAAGGTGAACATTTATTCATGGTGAAATTCGTTCGTCATTCAACAGCAACAAAACGCGATGTGCGCTGCGCTGTTGGGCGAACGTTGTGTTCGAATCTCTGAACGTTTGCGTTCCTTTTCGCAGGCACCCGACTGATTCCGTGCGATTTCATCGCGCCGGCACGCACATTGAACCCGATCCGTGATCGTTTGCATCATAAGGTGACGTGGTGTGAGTGGGTTTTACAAAATCTACTGCCAATCCCAGCAAACTTTATCGGCTGTTTTTATTTAAGTTGTTAAGTTACCTATTATTGGCTGTTTTCGCATCAGGCCGTTTTCAAAATTGTATTTTTTCAATCTGCCCATTACCATTGAAAAATACAGTGCACTGCGCGCAATTAAAATTCCGTCGTTTCAGCAAAACTTAACTTTTCGAGTTTCAATTATCAATGACTGACGTAAAAATGTGTGTTTGTTCTTATCAGATTCTGCTTGCCAACTTTCTCGCTCAAACGGAGGCATTGATGCGCGGCAAAACGGAGGTCGAGGCAAAAGCGGAATTGTTGAAAAGCGGCAAAACACCGGAGCAGGTCGCACAGATACTGCCGCATAAGGTATGTTGTCGATTGTTCTATTGTTCTTTTTTATTTTTATTCTGTTTCTCTCTCTCCCCACCACTGGTTTGCTTCCTAAAAGATGCCAAACTCAGGTAGTTTAGTGTAAGGGCGAATGAATGCTGTGAGCGTTTCACTGAATTTTATCACTGACACCAGAAAGCTGCAGCACAAACTGTGTTGAATGGAACATAAACGTCCGTAAAGATTGAAAAACTGTATTCCTTTACCTTGTGTTTCTCGCCGCCACAAGAAATCGGATGGCGTTTTTTCTCTAAACGAATAGACTCATTTCACCCTTTTTTATTGATCTTTAGATTTTCGAAGGCAACCGCCCAACGACCACAATCATCCTGCCGCAAGTGACTCCGTTCACTTTGGGCGCTTTGATTGCCTGCTACGAGCACAAGATCTTTGTGCAGGGCGTCATATGGGACATCAACTCGTACGATCAATGGGGGTTAGTCTGTTTTGGCCAAACAGTTCGCGCAATAAAATTGAAAAAAACACTCCGTGAATGCGCGACATTGGCGTTAGAACTGAACGAACAGCGAACGACACGTTCGGGGGCCAACAGTTTTATAAAACGTTTTTAAGAGTCCAACAGTGGTGCTACGCCACTGAGCGCCTGAAAAAATTCTTGAACCAACAAATTTCAGCTTTTTATAGCATAAAGCACCATCATGTCATTTTTGTTGGCACTTTTGAAGTCTGTTACTTGCCTAAAAACGCGTGAGAAAATGCCGAAACCGGTAATTTCTGCCATTTCTTGGTTTTCTACAAAACGTTAAAAGTAATTGCGTTTGGATTTCAAATTTTAAATATTTCTCCCCATTTGCAATTCTGTTTCGTGCAGCGTTGAGCTTGGCAAGCAGCTGGCAAAGGCGATCGAGCCGGAAATCGGCATCGCAACTCCGGTGACGTCGCACGACGGTTGCACGAATGATTGCATCAATTTTGTAAACGCTCTCTGGAATCAGTAATCGTTCTGCTAATGCTGATGATTGCAGTTGGGATTGTTTTTTTTTGTTTCGTTTCGTTTAGGGAGTTTCATTTGTGCACTGTGGACTTAGGTGATATCAGCATTAGGTTGCTTCGATTTCAATCGTAGTCGAATATGTATGCCGGTAGATTCACATAATTTTGCCGTTTTTCAGTTATTTATTTATTATTTCAGGTCGATTCTCAATTCTCTTTGTCCTTTGTCAGTTTTCGTAGCTTGATTCTGTGCCCCTGTGTAGTGTGAAGAATTGCGTTCACTTAGTTTTGTATTTCAGTTTCTTTACTTAGCTTGATAGTCGAAAACCCCTGAAAAAGTCAGATTTTAGCGTCTGAACTTCCTGTCTTGACGTATTTTTGGTTGAGTCATCAGTTTTTTTATGCGCCGATACCGGTAATTTCACTGGCTAGCTTTTGTCTTTTTTTGGTTTTCTTGAACCAGTTGCATATTTTGAAACAATGTTTCACTGATTCAATTTTATTCCACAATTTCTTGGTTTGCACTAGTCAGTGTTTTGCTTGTTGTCTTGATTGTTGTGGCGGAGGCTTCCGCGTTTTGAAGCAATCTTTTATTTTGTAATTCAAATGGACATTGAGATGATGGAACAAAAAAATGAAATCGCAAGTTACTCATTCAATGAATAATTTTATCGAAATCGATGAATGATTGCATTGAAAGCTTGCAACTGCAAGCCATTATCTGCAGCATGTTGCTTCCAGTGCTTTGTATTGAGCAAAACAACCGAAAAACGCAAACCACACTCAACACAACCCGGACCATTGAAGCTTCCGCAACATAATGAAAATAACTAGCACAGCAATACTAAACATATGGTAATTTGTACATCAATGTTTCAGCTAAAAATATTGCAAGAATTGAAAGTATTCAAAGTTTTATGACTAAGACACAGGTGTGACGGGACTAGAGATGCAAAAGTAGGTAATCAGTTTGAGTAATTGGAAATGTTTTTTTTGAAGTTCACAATATGTAATGAAGTGCTCTGAATGGTACAAATACGGTATTAATACATGTAATTTGTAATTTACAGTTTTCTTCTCACAGCGGCTCATTTCTTGCTGGAGTACCTGAAAGTGATGAAAAGTAATCAAATGGCAGCCCACTAATCAGGATAGTATTCACAAAACTTTTGCGTCCGCTTTAATTTCAAACTCCGCTTTAAAAATCAATCCATTTTAAAAAAGCGCGAACGGCAAAACTCTAGTGTAACCAAAAACTCCATCTGAAAAACTAACTTGGCCGACCAATCCGTTCGACCGCTCGGTGGTTTCGATGTCGATTCGCTTTTGGTTCCGCTTCCGTACCCTTAAAACGTTGCGTTTAGTTTTGTCATAAAAAATGCCCAAATTAACGTTGGTAAAATTATCGTTCACAAATATCAATCAACAACGTGCCGTAATTGCTGGAACCCTTGTATGAATGCGACCCTCGATCGTAGTTGGTCGTCATTTTTGTACCTGATTTAAAAAAAACGTCAGGAAACGAACAAACTCGATAAACAACTCCAAGTATTCAAATCAGAATTGTAAAAAAACTCGTCATTAACAAGAGTGACCAAGCGAACCAGGCAAATATCTTGAATTGTGCACGTAATTATTCGATTGTCCGAGCGGTTTATGCGGTATGCTGCCATTCGCGAACGATTTCGTGTTCGACTTTGGAACCGTCGAGACAGTCGCCCACAAATCCTCATCTCTTCTGAAATCAACACGGGCTTGTAAGGGCGTCTCTAATCGGAGCGGGTCAAAAAATGCTGTTACTGGCAAAAAACCACCGGGAACTGTTAAACAAGCCCGTTATGACCAAAGCTGCCTTTCACTGAATCCAACAAACTCTCATCAGTCGCAATTGAGGAGCCAACCAATGTCTGTTCACTTCTGGAGTTTTCAGCTAAAGAGGAGCGACACAGAACAAAAACACACTGCACTCACTTGTTCTGCTCGATATTCCTGGTGTAGCCGTTGATCGGCGGGTTCCGATGGTGCCCGTTCCGGCGGGCCGCACTTCTGTCGCGCGACCGTGCGCTGCCAGTCGTCGCGTGGTGATGCGCCGCTTTCACCGGGCGACTGTCGTGCTGCTGCAGTTCGCCATCGCCGCGTCGCATCAGTCGTTGCTGTTCGCGTTGACGGTTCGTGAAAAGTTTCGAGTCGGAGCGCGCCGTCTCCGTCTTGCTCTGACCGCCGCCGTTGTTGTTCGTGCCGCTGTTGTTCGAGTGGCGATGATGCGCGCCGTACTTGCTCGAGTCGGAGGCGGACGTCTTGTTGCTGGCGGCGATCACCGGAATGCGACTGCCGTCGGAGGCGACCGGCTGCGGCAGGTACGGATTGTGACTGGACGGACGCGGCAGGTGGCGGAACTGCTGCGCGCGATTGTCCGGCGCCGAGGCGTTGTTGGCTTGCTGGGCGGCAATCGCGTGACTGGCGACGGGCCCGCCGGCCTTCTGCGTCGGACCGGAGATCACGCGTCGGTTGCTCTGCTGCGACTGATGCGGCGGCGTCGCCGGGTCGATGGCGCCGAGCTTCTGGCCGCCGACGTGGAAGTAACGGTATTTGAGCGACTGCAATGTTGATTCTTGAGAGTAATGCGCAACACCCAACCGGCTGGTTCGCTTGTAAATCCGTGTGACTTATGCATTTCGAAAGCGCTGCACATTTTGTCCGACTGGCTAAAGTTATAGTGTTTGCTGATTGGTTGGTAACGCATACACGTGTGGTGTGATCTGGTGATGCTCCGCCCCTCCACACGTACAGTAGAATGCAACATCAAACCGAAACCACACCAGCCATGAGTGCACAACCAACCAATCAGCTACAAATTATGCAGGCCGACTATAGTACCTAATAAAAGTGAGTAATCGACTGACTGAAATAGATCGGAACCGGGTACGGTGACAAAAAAAACGAAAACTGCCCGTCTATTTGCGTGGGATCACCTGCGCTGCGGTGGGTCGCTTCTCGGGCGCCCAGAGCAGCATGTCACGCATCAGTGCGATCGCATCGGCGCTTGCCGTCGTGATGATCGACTCCAGCTGCGTTTGCACACACTGCGGAAAGCGAAAGTTCATGCTGGCCGCCAGTTTGTAGCCTTCCGACCATTCGTCCTGTGAGAATGAGAAAACAACGGATTGGATGGGAATAACCGTGGAGTGCTTGCGTACAGGGTTGGTTCACGGCCTGCGTGTGATTTTTTTTCTCAGAGCCAATAAGGCCACTAAATCGGCATTATTCTGACCGGCGAACCGATGATATCTTGTCTCGGGTGATGTGTTTGTTTCAACAAAACAAAAAGCCGCACACAATATTGCATTCAAAATGAGCTCGTGAATTTTAATACTGAGTTCGACTTTTGTTGAATGTATGTATGTATCTATTATCAATTTTTTTGTGTTCTGCAACTCAGTGGGTTTGCAGACGTCGAAAGGAAACTACTGGTTGCAGTCTTTATGTGGCGATTCAAAATCGCCTATGTAACCCGGCACAAAATTCAGGGGACTCGGAACACTTAACCGATTTTGAACTCTTTTGTTTTTGTTCACCCACCTACATATGCGCGCATTCAGTCTCGGGTACAAAGGAAATTGACAATAAACTGTTGTCGTTTGGGTTTAACCACACCTTTGAGGGTGTGCCGAGCACGGAGCAAATCTTGAAGATTTCATCGATCTCGGACGTGCCGGGAAACAGCGGCCGCAGCATGTACAGCTCGGCCATGATGCAGCCGACCGCCCAGATGTCGATCGGCGAATTGTAGCTCGTTGAGCGCAACAGAATCTCCGGCGCACGATACCTGGGCAGAGTTGCGAAACTTCTGCCATGAGCAGTTCGGAAAGATTCAAATCTCCGGTTCCTTCCGGACACTTTCAACCAGTCAGCAGCGCTGCACTACAAGTTGCTTACGTTGGAGAAACAAACAAACTTTCGGTTGGTTGGTCGGTCTGTGATCTCTTAGGAGACTTTAAAAAAACAAATTTGCACAATTACGCATTAAAATCACCGACAGCGCACGAAAATAAACTACTGGAATCAGTTGAAAAAAATGTTGACCAAAAAGTTACCATCGCGTCGAGACGTAGTCCGTGAAAGGAGGTCGTGAGCGAATTTCTCTGGCCAGGCCGAAATCGGCCACCTTGACCAGTTCGGTGCCCATGCACAGGATGTTCTCCGGTTTCATGTCACGATGAAAGTAGCCTGAAGAAGGAGGCATTCATGAAGCAGGATTTAGGGACCACGTGATACGTACTGTAAGCAGGATTTACATACGCTTCATGAATGTCGATCAAATTTTGGTGAAAAGAACATACAATTGTGAATGGAGGCGGGTTTGAAATAACCATCGAAATTTATTGTTATAAACGCGCGTACCGTGCTTGTGCATGAACTGTAGACCCGTAAGCACCTGATAGCTGATGTTGCGAATGACCGGCTCTGGGAAATGACGGTCTCTGAAACAGATGCAACCGGATGACAACTAAAAAACGGTTGAAAAGACAACGTTGTCGCCGATCTTTAGGCCGTCGGATTTCGGCGCTATTTTACAGCCCTTTCGCGTTTTTTTCATTTCAACCGCGTTTTTACGTATTTTTCAAAATAAGTGGCAGGGAAATCTCGTCGAGATCAAATATCCCTGTTGGCGCTGGGCTACTCGTACTGTGTCTTGTTTCAACACAACAAACAAACAAACCTTCGACAAAACACAACAAACCTGTCCTTCATCAATTCGTACAAGTTTTCTTTCATGTACTCGAACACAAAGAACAACGTGTCATTTTCGCGAATCACTTCTTTCAGCTTCACAATGTTCGGATGATTGAGCTTTTTCAAAGCCTGCAACATCAAACCGCATCAAAGTGGAAAACTATGGTCTGTCTGTTTAAACCTGTCAGTTTTCCTCGCAGAAACAGAGCCGCGTGAAAAAGTTTGAATCACAGTAAGAAGAATGAATGTATCGGGTTTGGTTGAAATCAAACAATGTGTGGCTTAATATGGCTTGTGGGAACTCAGATTTCATTCTTTCTTCTGTCACCAGCTTTGTATTCTGAGCAGAAACTGACATGTTTAAAGAAACATGCTGTACATTGCTGTACTAATTCAGAAAAAGTAAAACAAGTGTAAATCACTTACTTTAACTTCACGCAGGTTCATTGCCTCGTCCCACGAGTAGAACTTTTTCTTCATCCTGAAAATCCAGTTTGAATTAACTCGAGTCGATGACTCATAACGTTGCACCTTTGATGTGAACTTACTGAACTGCAGATAAACACATGCAAATCATCCTGTTACGATACTGCATGCAAGCCTATTCCAAGCACAGCGTAGCTCAGCTATTAAACCCTATTGATCACGGATAACAACTCGTTTTGAGTAAGAGCTCAGTGTTTTAGAAACCCTAGCATTCTCCAAGAAAAACTAGCATCTTCCGGTTACCAAACCGAATCAAGCATAAACACCTGCATGAACGACAAACACATGAGAACAATTTGCAAACACAAGACTAAAAATTAAAACACGCTTTTTAAAAACAAGCAAACTAGAGTGCGGTCCTGACCTACAAAAAAAATGACACAACCACAAATAACAGCAACAACAATCAACAACACATCAACGAAGCATGCTTGCTCAAAGTTAAAAAAATAAAAATAAACGAAAAACTGAGGTGCAAAACAGCAAAAAAATCCAAAGTCATGCGTTTACGCCAACATCACACCACTCAACAGTCCGCAACTGATCGCCTGAAGAACGCAACACCGGACCAGTTCAGTTCGGACAGACTTTCAAGAACACACGCCGACATGCTCAAGTCCACGGCTTGTGCGACGTTGCTGATCGTTCTAAGCAGCGGCATGCAGCAGTGACGGAGTGTGAACACATGGATCGAGCATTTTGTTGGCTCATGCTTCGCTCACTTTTTCACGGCCAAGCGTTCACCGGTATCGTTCTTGATCGCCAACAACACCTCGCCGTACGTTCCGTCGCCGACCAGCCGCTGCAGTTTGTAGCGGTTCATCGTTGCGGGAGCGCCGCTGCTTGCGCCTTCCCCGATTGGAGTCGTTTTGGTCGGGCTCGTTCGATGTTTGTTTTCAATGTTTGCACAATGACTGTAGTCGTCAGCCGTTGTTTTGTCCTTCTTTCGTTCTTTTTCGAACTATCGTTTCAATCGAAGTGTGTGTGCGTTCTAACGAAGCGAACTGAACGGAACAAATGATAATGAGGTCCACCGAGGACACAGCGCTTTTGTGCAGTCGACCACAGCACTGAAATCAAAGTCGACGGCGTTTTAGTGCAACGATGCAGACCTTTTCACGGCGAACTTCTCGCCGGTGTCCATTCGATGTGCCAATAGAACTTGGCCGAACGTGCCGTCGCCGAGTTGTTTGTTCAGTTTGTAGCGTTCCGCGATCACACGACCCGTCCATTTCTGTACACCGCCTTGATTGGACATTATTCCGGTGAAACGGCTGAAAAAAACTGTTGTTCATCAGCAGAAAATCAGTTTTGATTGATAAAAGCGGGCAAACCAATGATGAACATTCACTGAATTTCTTTCAATGCCTCAAATGTTGAAAAAAGAAGTTAGAGAAAAATATGTTTTTGAAGCTGATCTACAGGGTAAGCACCCACCTTACAATTGCAGTTTGATCAGACCGTCAAATTCGCCATAAAATCATGAAACACGCACAAAGAAAAGCTCGTTTGAACGGGAGTAATACAAAAGAGATTGTAGCACAACGTGGCTCCACAAGTTGACATTTTAGGCGGTTCACGTGTAGCATCTTGCGCTGAAGACATGAAAAAAATTACTGAAAAAAAACCTTTGACTGCACCAAGAATAAGCAATATCGATTAGACCGTTACAACCGGAAGAACGTGCCAAACTGAAATAAATGGCTGACTTGCGGCCAAATGTGTCTAGGGCGTCTATGTATACCAAAAGCACTTGCAACATCGATCACATGCAGGTGCATCACGCACCGAAAATGACGAACGCTATAAGCACTTTAACATATGTAACGTCTGCCGCGCAAAACATGACGCTCAAAACGAAACTTTTTTGGCGGCACGCTCGCCGCTCATCACCGCGGCCGTGGTGGCAAATGCAAAATTGACAGCACCATTGACAAGTGTGTGCACAGTGTTTGCAAGCGTTGCAGGCAGCTAGCTGCATTATGCACGCACCTAACGCGTGTGTGTCGTCCCCGACATAGCAGGCGGACAAAAGCGGCCGGCGGGTTCTGTTGTGTCCGGTCGTTATGACAACCATCCCCACTCTCTCTCTCTCTCTCTCTCCACGACGAAGCTGTGCAGCTTATTACGCCAACATTTGCGGAGCTCGATTCGATATTTCGCTGCTGCTGTTTGAAAGCTGATTTACAGTGTGGTATTCGGCCAGCTCGCCAGCCACACCATCACAAAACACACTCCGTTTGACACCCAAACGAAGCCTTGAGTACACCAAGGTGAAATGAAAAGCACAGCGTCAAAGTCACTTAAATTTGGCTTGCTTGCAGCGAATGTTCTGTATTCGAGGCTTAGCTCAGGTAATCAAGTGCTGGCGATGTGCATATTCTACGACTCCCATGTTTTACTTTTATAGTTGGTGCTATGTTTCATAAAGTGCAGATGCATAATATTATGCGATATCATGACAGCAAGTTAGTGCCTGTGTGTTGGCACCATGAATAAACATTTCGCCCCCCCCCCCTGCGAACGCACTGGTGCGTGCCACAATTCGTGTTCCTTTTTTACCCGAGAACTAATAATTCGCTAGCTACGGACGTGTTGTTGTTTTGATGACAACAAAGTTGTTCGTGTTTTTCACCATATCATGAAGCGAGGATGTGTCCTGTGCATGTGCGTCTATGGTGCCCAGAAAAAAACAACACTCGCATACTGCCAATGACGGGGCTTCGTGATTCGTCGCGGTTGAAATTGAATGATGGATTTTCATACTCATCGCTTCGGCTGTCAGGAACATTTTTTTGAAACAGGGCCACAAATCCTCGCTCACGCAGCACCAAAGTGTATGCCCCAATCTGAGCGACGATATATGCGAAGCCGAAAAGTATAAACATGACTCCGGATTGCGCCTCCTCAAGTCACTTTTTTAGTCGGTGAACGCAATGAAAAGAAATAACGCACCCACCACCAACAAGCAACCAAATTCGCACATTGGAGACAAAAACCGGTTCGTTTGCTGGAAGCTGCTCGGGCAGGGCCAGGTGCACGTTGATTCATTCAGTGACTCATTCACCCACCTTGATAGCACATGTCGGTTTTGATTGTCTGAAATACCAGAGAATGCAAGTGCAAGAATTCAACCAAAAAATGTAGTGTACTGCGGCGACAAACGAAAAACAAGCAATTGGGAGTGGAACTATTGACTACAAACACTTGAACACCCAGCACAGCACAACATTTTAAACTTTTATCAGAGAAAACTGTCAAATCACAATATTTTATTTTTTCCAATAAATTACCACGAAATACTTCGCAAAAAAAAACTAATTCAGTTGGTGAAAACTTGAGTGTAGGATAACATAAAGCGAGCGGAGCGACGCAGCATAACAACTTCAAAAAAGTAGATTGCAATACACAGGCACATTCATTCGACACAAAAAAACGTCAGATCACAAGAAAACATTGGAATAAATTTGTCGACAACTTTTTTTATTCACGATACAACAGTGGCCTAAACCGCGAATGAAACAGCTGATCGTATCAGACCACTCAAATCATGAATGTCATCTGTCTCAAGGATGAGACCATTCAAAAAGCATATGTTAGATGAAGAAGTAAATCACCGAGGTTCAATTCCAAGAAACAACAAACATTCCATTCACTCAAACAACTCGACACTAGAGTAAAACTCATAAACAAGAAACAAGCGAAATTTCTGCATAAAACGTTGGAAAGCAATGTGATCTGGAAGAATAATAAAAGGCGGTACTTTCGGCGCAGTTCGGTTCCAGAACACGAGCCTACAGTCAAACTGTCCAGGCCAACATGTGCACTGATTGGTTGGTACACTATCTAAACTCATATCACCAAAATACAGCCAATCAGCACGTGCCAGAATTAACAGTGTTTTGAATGGTTTGGTTTTGAATGCATAAAAAACAAAATGAATTCGACAGTTTAGCCGTTTAGCCGGCGATGTTCGCTGGGATCGGTGACCGAACGCGGTGGGACAATCAGTGAACTCAACTAAAAAAGCAAAAAAAAACAGAGAACAACAATCCGCCAATCAATCAATCAATCAATCAGTTCACCAGAAAAACAAAACAAAACAGCCAGCACTCAACAATTAATCCACCAGAAAAACCGAACCAAACCAAAAAACCGCTGCAAAAAACCATCACAGGCGTTTACGATCGGTGAAGACGCGCACGATGAGTCCATTGCCGCCAGCGGCATGCAGTCGCTCGTGCCAAGCGAGCAGCAGCGCGCAGTTGTGCTCGGCCGGCGTCTCGAACGCCTTGTAGACGTATTTGAGCAGCAGCTGCTGTTCGTCGCTCGTCAACGCCTGCACGCACGCCTCGATGTCCGACTGCTTGAACGCGCACAGCACACGGCCGACGAGCGCGCCCGCTTTGTCCTTGATCGCCTGCGAGTTGCGCTTGCACTTTGCGGAACTTGCGTCTCCGAACTACATGCTGTTCATAGTTTTTTTTATTTGTTCGCGCGCCGGTCCCGGAAACCCTGAGGTACCAAACTCCGGCGGAAACGGGCAATACTGCCCCGAGGCCAGTTTTACCCTCGGCTCTGGAGGGAGCAGACCATTAGATCTTGTTGGTCACTTTAGTTTCTCCATTGTGCGTCTTGTCCGCAGCGAGGTTCGAACTTTCCACCTACAGAACGGTAGACGAAAGCCGTACACCTGCGCTACAGACGCGACATGAAATTTTGTCGAAGTTTCCTGCTTTTTCGCGTAATAAATTGGATGGATGGATGGACGATCGTCTATTTGTTTAAACGTGTCAGTTATTGCGCTGAACACAGAGCATGCGGAACTCTGAATTACAGTAAGAACGAACGAATGCATGCAGGCTTGCTTGAAATCAAAACAGCGCATTTGTGGCGAAATATGGCTCATTGCAACTCCGATCCAGTTCTTTCTTTTTTCGCCAGCTCTGTATTCTGAGCGAAAAACTGACGGGTTTAGAAAACTGTACTGTAACGTCAGTTGTGAGTGTGATGATCGTGAAACACTCCAGAGTCACCGCTCGTGGCCTCGGTGATGGCGCGTTAGACGATTCAGGGGATCGATTGTCTTTGTGCGTTCGGGGGATCGAACCCGCCGTGGGGTGTACAGGCACTTAATGACAGAGAAAATTCGATGGGCACCCTGTCTGTACGCTTTTCTGGGTTTGCCTTCGCTAGAAAGAAACATCGCCTAAAATCACCGTTCGTTCGTTTGGTGCCAGCCGTACCATTTTGGATCAGTTCGCAACCACCAGGCAAATAATGAATCTATGTTTGAAAAAACAAACGAACCTGATTTTTCGTTTTTAATGGTGGATTTCTGAGAGCCGCGTTCAAAGCATCATTCAGCTTGTTTGCATGCATCAGCTGGTTCACCTGCACAGCACAAGAGTGGAGGAAGTTTTGTTTTTACTTCACTGTGGCTTTTGTATTTAGTTCTTTTTTTGCCAAAAACAAACAGTTAAACATCGATTTTCGCAGAGCACCTCGTTTTTCATCTGGTCCCAGTCCGAGTGTGTCCGTGTCGTCGTCGTCTTGGTACTGCTCCTCATAATCTTCGATTTTCAGTCGGGCGAAACGCGTTGTTTTGCATGTTTTTCGCCATGATTGTTTTTGGACTTTTACGATTGATTTGTTTGTCACCACGGGTCACCAATGGTTTTTTCGTTT
>JASANC010002213.1:0-132648 GCA_030248135.1 Theristus sp. LFF4_11
TCCTACGGACTAAACATTTCTGCTATTTTTCGTAGCTCAGACAAAATTTGTAAGACTGAAAAAATGATACCCAGTCAAAATGCTACGAATTTTCAAAAAATGCACAATTTTGACCCAAAAAATGCCCGGGCAAAAAATAAACTAGATTTTCAGATTCTACGGATGAATTTACCCGAGGAAAAATTCTTGTTCAACTGTGAAAGTGTCCCAGCTAAAAATTGAAAGGGCGAACACTTAAAACCAGGTAACAACCCTGCGAACTTTCAAAAAAGCCCAATTTTTACCCCAAAAAGGGGTCGGGGCAAAAATTAACTCATTTTTCCAAATCTACGGATGAAATTACCCTAAGAAACATTTTTCTTCAACTGTGAAAGTGTCCCAGCTAAAAATTGAAAGGGCGAACACTTGAAACCCGGTGAAAACGCTGCGAACTTTTAAAAATGCCCAAATTTTTACCCAAAAAAGTGGTCGGGGCAAAAAATTAACCCATTTTTCCAAATCTACGGATGAAATTACCCCAGGAAACATTCTTGCTAGACTGTGAACGTGTCGCAGGTAAAAACTGAAAGCGCGAACACATGTTGATGACATACCGGAAAAAAAAAGAGATAGAAAAATAAGTAACACTGTTTTCAGAATAGGTTTTTCGTGTCTACAGCGTATGAAAAGTAGTCGGATAAAAATTTTTTCGCGGCTCCAAGCACAACTTTGGGTGTTCGTTTCGTGTGCACAGAACCAAGTTTGTGGCTTATACTATGCTCGCTGGAGGAAGCGAGCAAATTTGAAAAACGCGCGCGAGAGGATAACGGCTCATATAATGCGTGATGCGCTGTCCGCTCGCTGACGCTCGCTCGCGCATCCGCATGATATTTCGGCGTCATTCATCACCAAAAGTAGCGTTTTTGACGCCTGTGGTCAAACAACAAAGCGATTTTGTCATTTGACAACCCCTGCTGCGCAGAAACAAAGCGTTACGGGGTCTAGGCTTTTTGTAATAGCTTCTCAATTTCTAGACTTGATTTTTAGATCTGTAGAGCGTCTATGACGACACCTGTTCAAACTTGTTCAGTTCAGATTGGAAACAGAACAAAAGGTGGAGCTAGGTGAACCAAAAATTTCAATCAGTGCATAAATGACCCAAAAATGGTCTTATGACGTCCTCGAAATTTGTTTGCGTCAGCTGACGCAAACGGCTGAATTTGTTTGCGTCAGCCCAAATTATTTTTCGTCATTGACGCACGATTTTGCGTCAAAAAAACCCTGGTTCTGAATCAGTACCGAAGGCGAAAACCCCCTCGGATTCGCCAAAAATCGGGCTCGACCCCTGAATCCGTTCCATTTGTGATTTTTTTTTGCCGCCTGACTAGGGTTGTTAAAAAAAACAAAAATCGTCATTTTTGTTTTTTTTTTAAAAAAAAAATTTTTTTTTTAAAAAAAAAATTTCAAAAATCAAAGTTGTGCTAAATCAATCAGGGAGTCCGAAGAACCACATATGATATGCAAGCGCCTCCCGAATGACTCCCGTATGGCGGAACTTTGCAGATTTTGTTTTGGTGACCTCAATTACCCCTTTTCCAAACCGTCACCATGCCTCTTCTTGTGTTTTGACCTCCAAAACGTCACTAATTGTCCCCAGCTAAGCTAATGCTAAAGTGAAGACAAACATACCGCCTTGAAATTCGATCAATTCTTCTGATGGTGTCGCGACGACACGACACGAAGCAGCAACCAGACAACGTAGCGCTTGCAAACGGAGCAGCGAGCACAATCGGACGCTCTGCGAGGCGAATCGTCACCTTATCTGCATCGGAAATGGTAGGCTAAGCTTTGGGACGCTCAAAAACTTCATCGCAGATGTTGTCGAAGCCTAAAATCAGTCGGTAAAACGGCCCAAAATCGACTGCTAAAGGTTTTACGAGGTATAATCAAAGAAAATTTTTGTTGAACTTTCGAAAAATTGTGCCAAAATTGAGGTTTTCAGAGCATATTAGAGGAAAATTTTTCGAATTTTTTTTTTAAAAAAAAAAATCGGCATTTTTGTTTTTTTTTTAATCACTTTTTTTTAAAAAAAAAAATTTTCATTTTTGTTTAACAACCCTACGCCTGACTGTCACTGCACCACCGTTTTTTATGCGGTTTTTCTTTCATTTCAGGAAAATTGTTTTTTTTCGATCTCTTCAAAAAAGCAGAGCAGAACCGAACAGCTTCTGAGTTTCAGCTGAGCGCCAGTTGCCTCATAAATCTGATTGACAAGCTTTTCCCATAATTTTCGTCGTCGTTTTCCATCCACATCCAGCTCCAGTCGTTCACCGCAGCCAAAACGAGCGCAATTTTGATTGTTCCAACAGGTAGTCCGTCAGTGAGCATCGATCATGTCTCAATCGCCGACGCCACCGAGACCGGATCCGTTCAAGATGCCGAATCGGCTGAACACGGTGCTGCTGAAGCAGGCGAAATTGGAGTTCAAACGGCGAAACGCCGTGCAGATGCGTGAATATCAAGATTACCAGAAAGTGGTGGGTTTTGGTTCTGTTTGTTTGCGTTGTCTGTTGTCAAGTGAGTGAAACCAAATAGCAAAGGCTCAAACTCAAACTTTCCATTGATGTTATTGCTTTCGGTTTTTTATGATCGGCAAAAAAATAAGCAAGACAAGCCCTAGCTCCATAGCATGATATGTTATCGTTCAACGGTCGGTTAGCCGGTACACACACGCACGTTCGACCAATTAGTTGCTGGATTCAATGCGATTGCATTTTTTCGAACCATTTTTCGAAACTGCGGTGTGGCTGGTTTTTTAGAACGTCTTGTCCCAGTCAGCCATTAACAATAAACAATAACCAACAATAAAATTAACCAAAACTTCAATGTGGAAAACTAAAAGAGTTTTTTCACAAACTCAGCTCGAAGAGAACGAACGTCTGGAGCGTCGCCTCGAGCAATTGCAGGGCGAGATTCAGACGGTCGAAGGTGAATTGGACGAGTACACGGCACGCCTGGACGACAAGAACAACCAACTGAAGAAGCTGTTCGCGAAGTGCGTGTGCGCATGGATTTGCATCACATTTTGTCATTCATTTTGTTGCTTTGTTGGCGCAGCCGCAGCTTGCCATTATTGTGCATTTTTGCATTGCAATGTTCAGTGAACCACGCAGGCATCCGCACATTGTGTCATGTCTGATTCAACCACCGCCACCCGTGTTTCAAACTGGCACAGGTGGTGTGTTCCGCGGCCAAGAAATAAGCTTTGTGCTCCCTCCTGTCTGAATCCGAATTCGATAAATTTAACCAAACCGTTGGTTTTATCTTTTTTGAATTGAAACTGCAGCATCAAAATGGATGAGGAGACGATCATGGCGTCGGTCAACGAATGCAGTGAGGTCGAATCGGAGTCCAACGAATGTTGGTGGAAGAAGATTTTTTTTCAAATTTTCAGTTGAAATCGCATTACATTTTTTACTGTCAGTCAGTGTGTTAGAAAAAGTTCGCGATTTATAGGCAGTTCAGAGACAATTTTTCGTCGAAGACCAGAATTAGAATGACAAGAGATGCAGTGAAGTGTGCTTCGTTTCCAAATATCATTCTGTTGAATTCCAACGTACACACGGATGGAAGTCAGCAATTAACATTCGTTTTCCAAGATTCAGCAAGTTTTTTTGCAACGTTCAGTTGCATCAGTTGTGCAAGAGCATCGCGAGTCCGCTGGGAAAATGAGCGACGAAGTGGTGTCGTTGATTGAGCAGTTCCACAAGTTGGCGGTCGAGAAAAAAGCGGACGAACAACGGCGTGTCGCGGAAAGTACGCGGCGGACGTTTTGGTGTTTTGATTGAATTGAATTCAATTTTGGGGTTACACAACAGCAAATCTCGACCACGGAAACCGAATGAAGTGGCTCCGACTAGTTATTCTAAGAGCGCTGCGCAAACAGGTTGCACCATTCAGATCATGAAGAGTGTCGTCGGCTGACGGCGCAGTTTATGCCCCCAAGCCCACCGGAGTTAGCGTACCTTTGGTTTTCTAGAATCCGTTCTTGAAAGTGGATGAGCATGAACAGATTCTCTAAATTGCAATAAATCTAAAACAACATGCATTCCATCAACCAAGAAATTCTCTCAAAAAATCTCCAGTGAACAAGTGCGAACTAGTGTGCGAGCAGCGGTTGTCGGCGACGCGCGGCGAGCTCGCTGCGATGACCGACCAGGTTGACGCCGTCGAGGCGCACACGCGCGCGAGTCGCACGGAGATGGACAAGGTCGAGCAGGAGATTGGACGCTTGCAACGGCGACAGCAACAGCAACACGATCAACTCGGTAGGCTACTTCGGTCAAGGATTGTGTTTGTGGATGCGTTGCGGTAAGGAAAGATATTGTGGTCCATTTCGTTCATTTGGTTTTTTGGTTTCGTTTTGTTTCATTTCATCAAGATTGTCACCCTCGTGGCCTGGTGGTAGTGCGTTAGACTACAGTCTTTGCGCTCGGGGGATCGATTTTTAATTTGTTTCACAGCCGAGCTCGATGCGGCCGAAATTGCTCGTAGGCAAGAATCGAAAGAGATCCATCAAGTGAACGTCGGTTTGACAGAGAAGATCGCTGACATGGAGGTCGTGGTGGTTTCGGATGGGTTTTCAATTTTCACTTCTCAATTACTTTTGTGAGAAAGCGAACCAATTCTGGCGATCCATCAATAAGCGGTGTCCTTCACCGTTTTTTTGCTCAAAACATTCAAATACCGTTGTTGCTGCGCGATACACCAGAATTTCCTTGACCTGATCGCTTGCTGACTGCTGAAGTTGAATGTGTTTTCTTCGACACAAACCAGTTGTTTAATTTTTTTTCGAAGTTATCGTTTGGTATGGTTTACGAATTCTAGCGAGTCCGGCTCTCGCTTCCGAACACGTTCATCCGACAGTTTCCATCTGTCACGTTTGTAAACTGACCTTAGAAATGACCAACTGGCAGTCTTTGCAGTCAAATCTGGCGAAGCGTCGCTCGAGCTTAGCCGACTGGCGTCAGCGAATTCAGCGCGCTCAGGTCGATGCTTTTGCTTTTTTTCAATGGTGTTTCCAAACGACACTGATTTGTTACTGATTCTATCTCTGGCGATTTTTGTGTCTCGCCAATTGGTGGCAAAATTGTGCCACCACGATGCAGTCGAACTGTGAGCAACGGCTATATGGGATTAGCTGATTGGCTGCTTTGGCCTTTGGGTTCACTGATTGGTTCAGTCTGCTCGATGCAGCCAATCTGCAAGCCGGATTCAAATGCCCAGAATGCTCAACAAATTGAATATGCTCTGCGGTTTTAACTGTAAATTCCAAAAAACACCCAAGCAAGAATTCTCGGCTCAGGTCGACATGGTCGAACAAGAACAGGCCGCGCGCAAACTGCTCACGGAGACGGAAGCGGATTTGGAGCAACGCAACGAAAAGCTGAGAACGCTCGAGACCGAAGTGAACGAGTTGAACGAACGGTGGGTGGGTGGATGGGATTGGGATTTCTGTGTTTTGTCTGCAGTTCGTTGATTGATTGGCGTCTTGCTTCGTCGTCGTATGCCACGGCATCGGGGGTTTTGAGCTAATGTCCTTTGTTTTTTTTCAGTTGAACTTCATAAGTTGAAAAAATGCCTTTTTTATGTTTAGTTACGACGCGCTGAAGTCCGAACAGCAGACGCAGCAAGAGAAATTACAGGCAGCCAACCAGTGTCGTGGTCAGATTTTGGCTTTTTTGAAACAATTTCCATCATTTATTTATAAATACACACACGGACACCGCACGCAGGCCTTATATCATGATACATTGATTGGCCCCGTGTTTGTTAGGTGCGTTGGTTGGTCAGATTGAAGACTGTGAACGAATTGTTCAGTACCGCGTTTTGTCGCGTTGGTGTTGGTGTTGTTACTAAGAAGTCTTCTTCAATATCTCAAGCTGCGTAATTTAATTTATACTTGTGCTGTCAATTTTTTTCAGCAGCACACTGATTGGCTGCATTATTCGACCGAACGATCAATCAGTGCACCACAATATTTTTTTCATTTTCCACTCTTCTCACACACACAGACTCGCTGCTGAAGCTGGAGCAGGAGGAAAACGCTGAAATGCGCGCGACCGAACGCCAGATCATGGAGTTCGAGACCGAACTGAAGCAGCTGACGGGCGAGTTCTTCGATGCGGATGCGGCGTTCTCGGGCGCAAAGCTGCAACACTTTGAGGTTGGCATTCTTCGGTGGTTCGCTGTTGCTATTGCAGCGTGTTGGTGCGTGTTCGGCACCGCAACCACACGGCTGTGCCAGAGAGGCTTCACACAGCTTCAAACTTAGCAATAAGATATCGGTGGTCGGTTCTTGGTTTCATCATCCATCCCCACTGTGAATATTGCGAAACAAATTTTTTTCTTTTTTTTCTGAACGTTTTTTGCAAAACGTTTTTTTTTGCTGAGCACAGCTTGAATGCCAACTGGCCAAGTTGGAGGACCAGCTGCGTCTGCTGGACGAAGACAGCCAGGAGCGTGCTGCTGCGATCGAAGCAGTGCAGGCGGAAATCGCGAGCGTGAACGATGAAATTGTCGAGGTTGAAAACGGTTTCGTACTTTTTGCAGTCGAACTGAGTGAAACTCGTTACTCTTGAATTGAGTTCACAATCACCGTGCCAGATTCAAGTTTTCCTTCTCATTTTCATTGCGCTTATCAAACAGCCTTCACTTTATGATCAAGACTTGGCGGAACAAGAACAGTGGCTCTCACGCTCACTTATTTTTACTCTTGCAAATTGTTTTCATTGGCTGTTGTGTTTCGTTGTTTCTCATTGTGGACGCGCCAATGTGTCTGCCTGGCTAGAGCACAAATAAAAACGTGCTCAAGTCAGACAATTTTTTTAAAATTTCCACAATTCGACTGCGAACATTCGTTTACAGTTGAAATCGGCGGCCGCATCGATCGAGGCGCAGCTGACCGAGAAGCAGGCGAATCAGAAGAAGATCCTCGATGAGATCGCAGTGGTGGACGACGACATCGACGATGTGCAGAAAACGATCGAGTTGAAGAGCGAGCAGCTGGCTGCCGCGGATGAGTTGGTCGGTGGCAGTGCAGTGTACTGCTGGACTCAAGATTAGCTGATTGGTCGCTTTTAGCATTGTGCTCACTGGTTGGTTTCGGTCTCATCATCATCAGCTTGTCAGATTCGGAACTCTGTCTCATCACCAGCTTGTCTAGTTTTCCGATATCACTGTTTCGTATTCGCTAATTGCCTGTATTTTGCACGTGTTTGTGGGATGATAAAATCACATGTATTGAAAACGTATACACATCTCGCCACCATCTTCCATCTCGAATCTGTCCGCATTGACTGGCATGATGACTGGCGTTGACATCCGCAGTGAAGTTCAGGAATTCGCCTGAAACTTTCTAAAAATCATTCGGTCTCTTTGCACCGCAGCTGGCCGAGCTGCGCAGAACGATCGACTCGGAGAAGCAGAAATACGAGCAGCTGACCGCCGAGCAGGCGGAGCGTGCGAGCGACGGCGACGAAGCGGTGGACAAGCTGAATGACGAGATCGAGCAGTTGCGCCGTCGTGTGCACGAGGCGATGGAGGAGCAGAAAACGTTGACGGACGCTCGTAAAACGGCGCAAGAGGCGCATGCCGCGCAGCTGCAGGAGCTGCAGGTCTGCGCTGTGGTTTTTGCGGTGATAATTCACCCGGATGAAGTTCACAAGTTTACACAGCTCCACTAGCCACCGGAGTTGAATGTCTCGGGATAAAAGGATAATTGCGTTTTTCGGTTGAAACTTGAAGAAATGCATGTCCTGTCCTGCCTGGAATAAAAACAATTTTTTTCACAAGATTTTCAAATCTCAAAACTTCATTTAGAAGCACCGTGCTGAAGCCGTTTCGGCGCTCGAAGCAAAGATTCGAAAAAACGAGCTGGAGGCGCGCGAGATTCTGGCGACGGTTCGAGATTCCCTTTCTCGACTTTTTCATTTAGTTGCGGCTGTTTGCTGCGATCTGTGCGATTTCGTTGACGACTTTTGAGACATCTGTTTACGAAACTTTGTAGAAAAAAGAGAAGGAACGTCAGGCGTGCGCTCATCAGCAACGCTGCGAGAATCTCCAGTCGCATGCGGTAAGATGGTTTTTTGAAATAGTTTTTCTCGTGCATTTTTTGTGGGACACACTGCGGTTTGATTCCGGATTCGGGTTCGTGGTACACCTGACCAACAACAGCACACTTCGTTTCAAACTGCTAGCCAATTTTTCGATCTTCAATTATGAACGATTCGGCGCAATGTTCTCCGTGACTAAAGTTCGCTCTCTCATTTCCGGCATCGTTACGCGTCGAGATCGAGGCGCTCGACCAGACGAACAACGAGCTCGAGCATGAGCTGGTCGACCTGAAGCAACAGTTGAAGCAGCACACGAAGCAGACGGCCACGTCGACGACCACCAAGAAACTGTCGGCGCCGATTGAGACGCCGCTGTCGCGTCAGCAAAAGGTGGCCGTGGAGTCAACAGATATTAATTTTATTATCGATAATAACCGGTTTAATCGAGCGCACAAAAAAGCGCGTTTGGTGAACAGGATTTTGCTCTTCTTTCACTGGCATCTCGATTCAGAAAGACAAAAAATATCGCATTCTCTAAGCATCATCAATTCTTTTTCGAGGCAGTTTTTCCAAATTCACTGATTATGTGTGCTGCTTCATTGATTGTTTGAACGCTTTCACCAAATCATCCACAAAACTCACCGTTGTTTCCAGCAACATACGCCGCCATCGACTGCCAACAAGAAGCACACACGTGCCAGGCAGAGCGGCAACAAACAGAAAAACGCCAATGCGCCCGACGACGTGCCGCCGATCGATCCAACGCCGAGTCGCATCGCGATGAGTCAGCAGACACCGATCGGCAATAGCTGCGTCAGCAACAGTCAGCAGAAGGTTGGAGCAGTCCGTGGTTGTTGTCAGTTGTCAGTTGTCAGTTGTCAGTTGTCAGTTGCCGTGTTTGTGGAAAAGTGTCGCACCGATTGCACGTGACGATTTGCCGGAACGAGGTTTCCCCTGGACGCGGGACACTGCAGCTCTGAGAGTTCGAGTCAGCAGACTCCGAGCAGTGCGAGCTACATTGTGATTTATCATTAGGCACTTGACTTGTAATAATGTTTGCTGTTTGGTTTGTTCACAATCCTGCTGCTCCGGTGGCACACCGCTGCCCGCAGTGCGTCAGCATCCAAGCGAGCGATCGATCGCGTTTTTGGATGTTGTCGAAAAATGCCATTCTGGCGGACGTAATTGCGGCAATGGAAAAAACGAAACAACATCGCTTCGGCAATGCTCACCAAATCGTCCGACCAATCAATCAACTGACTCTCAAACTGCTTCATTTTCCATTGCAGCGCACGCCGATCTACATGACGCAGCCATTGGCCTCGAGCACCACGCTGAAAACGGCAACCACGGCGGCAAAGACCACCACGACCGGCAAACCGCCGCCAGCAAAACCACCGTCGCCGTTGCCTCCGTTGCTGCTGGACCTGGACGATCCGCCCGCCACTGCACGGGTGTGGTTGTGGTTTTGCAGCTAGCTGATTGGCTGTAATGTTTGGATTGATTGGTCGTTTGCGTACCAACTGAACTGAGGACGGAGCCAAGCAGTGTGCTTGTTTTTACTTTGAGACTCGACATTTTTTTGCAGGCGGTATCTTTTGGAAAATTTGCCAGAATTGAACCGCGGCTGCTAGATTCTTGCGGACCCGTGCGTTCGTTCATAGGATGGGCTAGGGCTACTGAGCTCTCTCCCCGCTGTGAAGATAAATTTAAAAATGAGAAAAAACAGTCGAGTCAAACGCGTCCTCGTTCCGTGATGGCGCCACCAGCGGCTTCCACACAGCCAGTGTCACGTGCGTTCACCGTCAGCCAATCAGCGTCGGGCGCGAAAAAACAGCACGCAACGCCAAAGCGTACGGCCACCGTACGCACGGCGACCAAACTGAACGTGGGGGTGGGTGGCTGTTTGGTGTTGTTGTTGTTGCAAAAATGAGTGATTGGTTGATTGATTGATTGATTGTTGATTGGTTGGTTGGTTGATTGATCCGGATTGATTGATTATGCGAGCTCAAAAACTGCGCACAAATGTATAAAGCGTCGCAAAAAGTATTTTCACTCAAAACTCGGATTTCTCGATTCCCCTTCTTGATAAAAGACTGTTCAACCATCAGGGCTTTGTTGGCTTTAGTGTGAGCATTACCCCGAATTTGTGTCAGTCTTTCAGTTTGCAATGGTTACGGTTAAAGTGGTCGACAATGATGAAGATTGAGAAGCGAATCCAAAATGTGGAAAAAACAACTAAGGTTTAAAAAATTTTGAAGAAAAAATCAGTAAAATTTATTTTTGCAGGCTAAGAATCAGTCGAGCAAGCGCGCGTCATCCAAGTCGACACCGGTGGTGGAGCAGACCAAGGTGCTGGACATCTTTGACATGTTCGATGATTTTTGAGTGCAAACTGGATTTTTTTCTTCGAGCGAATATTTCGTGTGTGAGTTTTAATTTCAATTGGTGTGATTTTGTTTTGTTGTGTAGTTTTTCGCCTTTTTTGTTTACGTTTGGTCCACCTTTGAAAATCAAACTTTGATTTTTCTTGTGAGCTTTTTGCTTTTGCGATTTTTTTATTTGTAAGTGGAGTCACGTTTTGATTTTGAATTGTATTGAACGTTGAACCGTTTAGCTAATATGGCTGTGGTTCTTTTGCATTTCGTTGTGGTTTTAAACTTGATGGAAGGAAGGGCCTGTTTCTGTTTCGTTTTCTTGTTTTATTTTGCTCAGTTTAGATTTTGGGTTTTGTTGAGTGAATGAATGAATTGGGATAGTGGTTATTTTTTCTTTTTTTTGAGCTAATTTGTGTTACATTTGAAGTCTGTTTTATCTGGTCATTTTCCCGGTGTTATTCATTGTGGTTAGTTTAGTAAAATTGGTTGTTTGGCTTGGCAGAAATGGAATGGATATAACGGCGATATGAATTGGACCGTTTGGACACGTTGTTAAATCCGTGTCTTACTTTGCACGCTTTTGTGTTCTGATGTTTCAGGAGAAGACAATTTGAATTTGAAAACCAGAATTGACGGAAGAACCAGAATTTTTCCTATTTTGAGTTTGAATTCAGATTTGTATACATTCTTAAAAGTGATTTTTTTGATTTTTGATCTGAGATTGCTTGTAATGAGTCGTTGTAGGTTCCTAATCCTAAACCTAATCCTAATCCTAAGCTAAGCCTTTTTGATAAGGTGAAAATGATCAATTTAGTTTTTGCATTTTTTCTTTCCTGTGTTATGGAGGAGGAGCACCGGAACTGCAGATGCAGCTGTTTTTTTTCGAGCAGCGCAGTTGATTTGATAAAAATGGGTTCGCAAACGTCGTCGCTTCAAAAGTCAATTCAAACACGCCAATCAGAGCGCAGCAAGCAGTTTGAGCGACTTCACAATCATTTACGAGAATTTGAGCAACGAGATCGATTGAAATGGGACAGAATTGTGGAATTGACGACGGTGGAATTGTGTGGTGAGTTGGTGATTCGTTAATTTTTGAATTGTCCCGTAAAAGCCAGCCTGTTTTGCTGCATGAATCGTGCGCCCGGAAATTACGCGCAAATCGGTGGCTTTGGCCAACAATTTGGCCCCCTGTGGTCAGTTCTATAAAAAGTGAATAGTGCTTGAAAAGTGAATAGTTCTACTCCAGGGTGTCCCAAAATTTAGACCTTGACAAATTCCGGTTGAATACTTGAACCACAAGTTCATCTTTGACCGAAGTTTCCCATTGATTGGATTGATATTTCTAATTTCCACGCAAAACTGTTTGTCTTTGAAGCTCATGTCTCGATTATTTTTCCAGAATTTCTCAAAGACTAACTTTTGGAACACCCTGGAGTAAAAATGTTCACTTTTCAAACACTATTCATTTTTATAGAACTGACCACTGGTTCCGGCAGCTGTGAGCAGTAAATCAGCATTCCAGTTTTTAAGATTTTGAAAGTGCAAGTGGCATTGTTTTTCCTATAAGCTGCTTGTCTTGCCACACGCTCATACAACAAAGTTCCTATTTCATTCGGACACAATTTCTCAGTTCTCACGAACAAACAAACGAAAAAAACACAATTTCTCAATAAAACCAACGGAACGTTCCGCGTTTCCACCGAATCAATCGTCCTTGCCCCGGTTTCACAGACCAACTGCGGCACGGCCAACTGCGTTGCGTCGATGTGCTGCGCGCGTTTCAGTGGCGTGCGTTAGCGGCGCAAGACACGACCAATTGTGTGGTGGAGTTCCTTGAGGGCGCTGAGAAACACGCAGAAGCGCTCGACGAGCAATACGCGGGCGAGGTTGAGAAACCGTTGCTGTTCGGGCTGCCAATCAGCGTCAAGGAGTTGTTTGAGGTGTTTTGGACATTTTTATTGGAATGTCAACATTGCTGAGTGGTTGTGTGAACGTTGGACACCTTGATGACTGTTGATGAAATTGATTTGTCGCATTTCAGTGCGGAAAGTTCGCCGTCTGTGGTTTCATTCGCCAGACATACTGCGGAAGCTGTTTCGTATGCTACAATTGACCTCGCATAGTTTGTGTAAAAGTTCGTAAAATACAAAAACCGCCGGTTTTACCGTTGTTATGTGTTTTTCCGTAGCATAAAAAAACAGCAGCCAATCAGCTAAACGCTTTCAAGTTCACAATTCAACAGTCCACCTTTTGTTACTATTCCAGTTGTCCGGTCACGACGCGACGTTTGGCTACGCACATCGAATCAATGATCCAGTTTTCGAGCAGGACGCGTTGGTCATCGAGAGACTGCGGGCGGCTGGGGCGGTGCCGTTCGTTAGGACGAACATACCGCAGGTGAGCTGGAAAACGGTGACAGATTGGAGTAAATAGTGTCTGCTGTCGGTCACTCCGAGAAAACTACCGTATTCGGTCTCGACACGATTTTATTGCATCATGAAAGCTTGTTTTCAACTACTTCGCTTCGATTTTGCCCATTTTCATGCGTTTCAATAGCTCTGCACGGTGTTGATGCAACGCAGAGGATGCGGACGTGCATCCGGACTGTCTCAAGATCATGCCAAGACCGACGGTGGTAAATACCGTACTCCATTGTTCACAACAGTTTGCATTTAACTGTGCTGTCCATTGGTTGAGTTGGACACAAACGATTCGTGATTTATAACTTCCATACGTTCAGGGCATGGTCTCATTCAACTGTTCGAATCCAGTTTACGGTCTAACCACGCATCCAATGAAACCGACTCGCACCCCGGGCGGTTCAAGTGGTGGTGAGGGTGCCCTCATTGCCGCAGGTGGCTCCCCACTTGGTCTCGGATCGGACGGCGGTGGAAGCATACGAATACCGGCCACGTTTTGCGGCATCGCTGGGCTCAAGGTGTTGACTGATTTAAAGTTGTTGTTTTTTACTTTTTTGTTCATTCTGAGGGTTCAAGAGGCGGACTGCTTGGTGCTTGGTTACAGTTGAATTCAGCTTTTTTTCTCGGACAAATATGCTGGCGCAATGGCGCGTTGATTCTGTGTATTATCTTTTTTTAAGACCTGCGACTCAATGCGGTTGTGGACATGAAAGGAAACTAGTTTCAATTTTTATGTGGTAATTCAGAATAGCCTAAGTGACCCGGTCTTATTTAGGGGACTCGGATCTTTTTGCCAATTTTGAATTCCCGCGTCGTACACGAGACTGCTTACCCATCTATGCGCGCATTGAGATGCGGGACCAAAATAAAAGATGTTATCAGATTTTTTCTTTGCTTTTGTGTTCGTCAATATTTTGTTGCATTTCCACATAATTTAGAGCCTACATACAGTTTTCAATGCATTATTTGTGGAAAGTTTACCAAGAAATGACGTTTAGTTGTGTCATTTCTTGGTAGTTTTTTTGAAAAAACTCCATGTTCAGCCGACCTCAACGCGTGTCAGCCAGCTTGGCATGGGCGTCAACCTGCCGGGCACCGTGGTGCTTGGTGTCACGTGGGGCCCGATGGGTCGGGACGTGGACTCGTTGATTCTGGCGATGCGGGCGGCGTTGATGCAACCGTCGACTCCCACAACAGACCCATACGTTAATAATGTGCCGTTTCGTGACGACATTTTGCATGAGAAGCGACCGTTGAGGATTGGATGGTTGGTATGAAACGCTAGTCAAACGGAGTACGGTGTCTACCGTATTCAGTCTTGACGCGATCGTTACTGCAAACCAGAAAGTTGTCCAGAAAGTTCGTTGTTGCAACTTGCAACAACGAAACTTTGTTGTCGTTTCTTGTCAATTCATCCAGGTACGATTATGACGGTTTCGGCGACACTGTGCCCGTGATGAGGCGAGCTGTCGAGGAAGCACGACAGTTGCTGCTTGATCAGGGGCACACGCTCGGTTAGCTCGTGCTGGTTTATGTGTGTCTGTCAATTGTATTTTGTGCTCACATTTCTTATAATGTTCCTTAACCAATTTTGACAACTCTTCTTCTCACACAGTCAAACTTGCTGATTTCGTTTTTTAGTACACAGCCAATCGGAGCGTCATACGCCAATTTTATTCGTCAGATTCAATTTTTAGCTTTTTGTCCCACCTGTGTAGTCAAATTATCGTGATTGTTGTTGTGTGTTTTTTTTTTCGTTGACAGCTGCATACATCGTCGGAAAAAAAATATTTTTCTGTTTGCAAAAAAAGAACAATGGAACAGATCTCGCGCCAAAATGCGACTGCGCCCTAAAAACATTGCTTTTTTGTTCTGCAGTACCGTGGCAACCGCCCGAGGTCGCTCGTGCCGCTGACATTTTCGTGCGCACATTCCTGCCGGACGGTGGCACGGAGTTGCTTCGGTGGCTCGACCGTGATCTGATCGATGAATACAACAAATCGTTCTTCCTGCTGCTGCGAGTGCCGTGCTGCGTGAAGCGACTGGTCTCGATGCTGGTCAGTGCCTGTGGATAAATAAATATTGTATGCGCAGTGAATGAAGCAGAAGTTTGTCCTCAGTCAAGAGGAATTTTGAAGGTGTTTTGGACTGTCTATCAATATGTAAAATTTGAATTTCCATCGTTGAAAAAAAAACGGAAAACCTGGAAAACCCGTCGTACTTTTGCTTGGCCTTGGTGTAAAAACCACGGTTTTTTACCCGACCAACCCCCACTGGTGACCATGAAAGGAACTTTTGTGTGAGCGTTGCTGATTTTCAAACAGTATGTTTCGGCCCATTAAAAGCCCATTAAAACATTCTTTGCATAATGTATGGTGGGCGTCGTCAGGGGATTGCCATTTGTCCCTCATGTTCATATCAGTTTGTTTGTAATGTCCAGTTTCGTGCATGTTAGTTGAAATTGAAGTGAACGGGTGACGGTCACATGCAAACATGCGCATCACACAAGTGATCTTATCAGTCACACATCTGTTGTGCGTGCGTCTGTGCTTTGAAATTGGCATATTTATCACACACCGATCATGCAGTTTATTATCGTTGATGGATCGCTTCGCCTGTATGCTCGTTTTAGGCAAGGACAAACGAATGTTAGACTGTAAGAATGTAAATTCCAGTGCTGAAGAAGCACGCTGTTTTGACCAGACGTTTGTTACCCGACCGACAACGTGTTTGTTTGTTTGCAGTAAAACGGTCAGAGCAACGAAAAGTGTGCATTCAAAAACTTTAACCCTGCATGCTGATTGGCTGCTTCGGGCTTCTGAATCACTCAGCCGAATTCAAAAACAGCTACTCATAATCGCATTTTTTTGCTCGACTGTGTAGCATCATGTACCGAGCTATCGGCCTGCTTCACAGATAGAGCAATTTGAAATCCATTGCTTTTTGTGTCTTACGCTTACTGTTGTTACACATGTTTTTCGCAGAATTCAAAACTTACAGTAATAACAACGACTGAATTATGCCACATAGATATTGAAACTACGTTTCCTTTCCACGTCTGCAAACGCACTGAGTCGCAGAGCCTGAAAAACGGCACAACACTTTTTTCACGTTCTCCAACGCAGACATCACCGTTCTTCCATCGACTGTCGCTGTTGGCGCGCAGCCTCAGCCACCGCAGCTCGGACGCATTGCGCGACGCGTACGCGCAAACGCTCGCGTACCGCCGGCTGGTCGTGGCCAGCTGGCAGCAGCACCGCCTGGACGCCGTCATCTGTCCACCGTTCGCGCATCCCGCCTGCAGCAATGAACTGCCGGATCAGGTGATTGATTGATTGATTGATTGCGAGGTTACTTTTGAGACTGGGTAGTCTTGAGCGGCATTCATGAAGCAGTATTTAGTGACCTTTAGTGACCACGTAGCTATGTTTCAACACAGCTACGCGTCACTGAATACTGCTTCATGAATGCCGCTTTGGTGTTTTGTTAAACCGATGGAGTGAGCCCACAAGTGTCCAGCAATCGCGGTGTCTGCCCGCAACCCCACAAAACAGGCTGAATCGATATGAAAGGGCAGCAGTGCACCAGAGTCCCTGAGCGAGCCGGCGCGCTCTGAACGCATTCAAACAAATGTCGCTCACGTGCAGAGCGTGGCTGACATTAAAGTTGGTGTGAGTCCATTCCGCAGTGGCGGCCAACAACAACAGCCGATGCCGATACCACAGCTTTGTTGCGATGTTTTCCACCGTTTCTGTCCAATTGCAGTGCGCCGCCGGTGCATCGTACTCGTTCCTCTACAACGTGCTTGACTTCGTCGCCGGCGCCGTGCCGCTGACGGTCGTACAGCACGAGGATGAGATGGACTGTCAGCAGCACTTTCGACCGATCGACTTCTGGTCGCGTATGTTCCAGAAAGAGTTCTGCGCGGACACCATTGGACTGCCGGTTGGGGTGCAGTGCGTCGCGTTGCCGAATCACGAGGAGCTGTGTCTGAGAGTGATGAAGGCGCTGGAGACGGCCGTCACGCAGAAACGCGCATGGTTTGAAGAAACGGAGTAGGACCGGAGTGGTTGGTGTTGGTTGGAATTTGTTGTTGTTGTTGTGACTTTTTTGTTGTGCGGTTTTGTTTCAGTACGGGCTCTCTGTTTTGATTCCAGTATATTTTACAGGTATTATTGGTGTCAGGGGGTCTTATATTTGCGCCTGGTGATTGTGTGTTGTGTCGCTTGATGTTTCGTGATCCGGTGGGTATTTAGTTTGTGGAACAGACGTTTGGCAAAGAAATAGTGCTTTGGTGTTGTTAGTTTTTTTAGTGATTGTGATAAACTGATTTTCGTGTGGTTTTTCTGGTTGAATCAAATGTATTCCAAATGAAATGAAGCTTTGTTTACTGTTGTGCCACTTTGATTCCCGTTTATTCAGCCTTTTTCAAGAAAAATCCAATTTGAATGATATTTCAAATCAAAACATTCAATCAAGTTCAGTTTTTTTATTGCGTGGATTATTACCACCCGTGCCTTTTGATAAAAGTCGTTGAAGCTTAGATTTACTTGTTTTGAGTGAGACGAAACGCAACGGCATGATCGTGAGTCGTGACGCGATTGCCTTGGATTGTGGAAACAATCCATATCTTTCCAATTTTTTGACATTCCTTCCAGAGTTCCTTTTCACACATGATGATCATGATCATGAACTACAGAGCCAACGTTCAGTGGGCCAAATTGGTCAATCTCGCAGTTTTACAGTGAACTAGTGCAAGTTTCAGTACGTCAAGCCAACGGCAAACAGGATCTGATTATTGCAGAAAAATATGGCAACCACTGACGCGGAATTGAACGGCTGCAAAACCGTCACCGATGTGAAACGACAGCAATGCGCCCAAGAGGCGACAACCAGTGAAACGTCGCTGTCGGATCTGCCGCAAGCCGCGGTGCTCGTGAATTCGGCCGCGGTTCCTGCGGGCACTCCGGTGGTCGCTGGCTACGAGTTCAACGATGGAGTGGTCGATTTCGATGAGCTCATGCGCTCGTTTGCGACGTCCGGATTCCAGGTGAGCGCGGCGACTTTTGTAAAGCCCGCAATTTTTGTTTCGCAGATTGCGGGAAACCAATTTATGAGATTGTTGAAACCGTGAGATTCGGATAACGCCATAAAACCCGTTTGCACCGATTTTGTTTGGGACATTGCCATGTTCAGTTTTGGTTGGAGAGCCAGTGATGATTTCGGCTTTGGCTTTTTTTGCGGTTTTTCAAAATAGTGAACTGAATTGATGGCATTTTTTGCGCTGTTGGTAACTAGTCAATCGAATTGAATGATAGTTCGGCCTGGCCCGCTGGAGGGCTGCCTGTTCAGTGGTGTAGCCTAACCTCCGCCAGCCAATCGGCATTCTTTGAAATTCAACGATTTTTTCCATGCATTCTGCATTGCTTTTCAACAGGCCACTCAGCTAGGCCGCGCCATCACAGAGGTGAACCGGATGCTTGCGGCGAAGTTCGCTCCATTCGTCCTCCCTGAAGGCTCAAGTGAAACGTTCAATTATCCAGCGCAACGTCGCAAAACTGGCTGCACCATATTCCTCGGTTACACGTCCAATATGATTTCGGCGGGCACCAGAGAAGTCAGTGTAATCGCCATTTTTATTCCGAAAGTGATCCGCTCGAGATTTGATAGAACAACCGTGTTTCGTGTTCGGTTTCTGTTCTGAGTGACAGATGGTGCGGCGAGTGCGTGGGGGAGCAACAGTTGAGTGATTATGTGAATGCTGATTAGCTAGTGGCAGCTTGGGCTGTGCGCGTCCATCATTCCAGCGACCGATCCACTGCTATATCGATACGCACAAGTTCAAATATTTGAGTTAATCCGTTTTTTCTTCAGAATTTGCCTGCTTTTTGCTCAAACCCAACAAAGTCGGACTGTAAATCTGAATCATTGAGAATCAGCTTGGTGGTTGGCTGCTTTAGAATTGCGCTCAGATTCAAAGTGCCAGAGTCCACAAATTGCTTGTGTTCCAGTGTTCATGTGTAGTTAGTCCTGCCAGCTACTGCTGCCGAACCGTATGCTTCGGATGCAAATTTTCAAGCACACAAATTGCATGACCAGTTCGCTCGCGCACAAACTGCATGATCACCCTGACAGGTTGACTCAGTTCACAGATAAAAAAAACAAAAATTTCATCATGCACCGCTTTGCAGGCGATCCGCTTCGTGGTGCAGCACAACCTGGTCGACTGTGTCGTGACGTCGGCGGGCGGCGTCGAGGAGGATCTGATCAAATGTCTGGCGCCGACGTATCTCGGCGAGTTCACGTGGCGGGGCGCCGAGCTGCGACAGAAAGGCTTCAATCGAATCGGAAATCTGTTCGTTCCGAACGAGAATTACTGTCGTTTCGAGAACTTCCTGATGCCGCTATTGGACCGCTGCTTGGCGGAGCAGCAGCAGCACGCTGCGGTTTCGTGGACGCCGTCAAAGTTGATTGCTAGACTCGGCACGGAGATTGACGACGAACGATCGGTCTGCTATTGGGCGCAGAAAAATCAGATTCCGATCTTCTGTCCCGGACTCACGGACGGCTCCATCGGCGATATGCTGTACTTTCATTCGTATCGGAGTCCGGGATTGAAGCTGGATATCATTGAGGTTAGGTAAGGGATTTGACAAAATTTGCAGCGGTTCGATTGTTGGCTTGGTTGATTTTACGGTTGTATGTTGTACAATCAGACGAGATATGTCTGGCATTAATGGGAACCGAAAGGTCTTGTAATCAATAAACTTGACATATCCATGCTTGTTTGCGTGTTTCGGGTGCGCAACCAATACAACCTCAAAAAAAGTTTTTAGGACATCAAGTTCTTGAACGACATATCCGTGAAGTCACTGCAGACGGGTATGCTGATTCTCGGCGGTGGTCTTGTGAAACATCACATCGCAAATGCCAATCTAATGCGAAATGGTGCTGATTATTCGGTCTACATCAACACCGGCCAGGTATTTTCCGCTGTGTTTGACTTCATTAAGGTCTTGGTTTGAAGACCGTGTGCTTTGCTCGTTGGCTGTCGTTGTTGTTGTTGATACAGCGAATTAGTGTCGGTGACATTGTTTGTAGTCGACTGTCAGTCAGTTTCCTTGGTGTTGATTTTCCGACTGCAACATTTCACTGGAAATCACGCAGTAGTGAAAAGTGCGTCTGCCGCTAAAACCACCAGTGTAAGTAAATTCAACAATGTTCCAAACAAATCCGAAACTCGCGCGTTGTACTCAATTGTTAGGAGTTTGACGGCTCCGATTCGGGCGCGAATCCGGACGAGGCGGTCTCGTGGGGCAAAATTAAAACCACCGCAGCACCTGTGAAAGTGTCGTGCGACGCCACGATCGCGTTTCCACTGCTCGTCTCGCAAACGTTCGCACAAACGGTCAGAGGTCAGAAAAGTCGTGATACCAAGTGATGAAATGATGGTAAGGAGAATAATGGTAGAACGCTGAAAAGGTTTTGTTACACGGCGAACAGGTTTCCCACACGACACGTTTTCCCACTTTTCTAGTGAGGGAAGCAAAAGTTCCGTTGAACAGGGAGTTCCATGGCATGTCCCATGTGACCATTTTTGGCACTTTGATTTTAAACGAATATATTGCTGGGGTTTTCAGGGTCGCTGAGCAGAAACACGGCGTGGCATTTTTTATTTGTTTTTTTTAATAACCACCATTGGTTATGTCGCTTTTTTACTGCGCCCTGTGACTGCTGTCCTGCTGTCCATAGACAAGCTACTGCCACAGTTATAATGGCGGCACTCTGTAATCGCTGTGCATTTTGCTGATTCCTCTTCTATCGATGTGCGCGCTGCGCCAACGTTCATGCGGTCATCCCGCCGGATACCACAGTAATACAACACGTACTTCTCTGGATGTTTGAAAAAATGACCGGTGTTGCTGTTGAGAGTTGTTTTCGATCGTTTGACTTGTGTTGCATGGTTGTGTAACATTCACACATGACGCGGAGTCATTGATCAAATGATACTGAACTAGAAAAGTAGTTTCACATCTGAACTTTTCAAAGAGTTTGCGAATTGTCAACGAGGCACTGTGACAAAAGGAGTCTTTGATCTCTGTACTATGCAATAAAGAAATGAAAGGCACACGAACTAAAAAGCGAAAACACAATGGCATAATCGTGAAACAAAGTAAACCGATCACCCTGTAGCTAAAAACGAAGGTCAATACGACATATATATATATATAACTGGTATCATTCATATGCATGCGGTGTATGCGTGAACAATTGTTGCAAAATAAATACACACCCCGTTTACGATGCAGACAGTCTATAATAATGTACACACACGGGTACTATTACTTGCTCGAAAGTTGCAACCGTCTTTTATGCGTTGATCTTTTTCGAATCACGAAATCCACCTGCTAATGTTGTTTCATATTGCCGATTTTCTTAGATGATTAATGGTCCCTGATCATAATCGCGCATTTAATTTTTATGGTAGGTTTCACTTTTTTTTGGATGTTGTCAACAAAAGCTAAAAGCCGCAAACCTCGGGTATGCTTTTAACAGATGCCCGTTTTTGTATTTCATTGTTGAGCTATTTTTCAGCGCTCGTACCAACAGACCCACCGCATTTGTTATATGCTTTGTTTAAAATTGCCATTGTAATGTAATTGCCGCCAACTAGTTTTATAATTGTTTTTAAATTGTTTTATTGTTCTTGTAATCGTTCCCGTTCTCGTAATTGTTCTTGTAGTTTAAAGTAATTTAGTTTCCACTTCCGTTTCTATTCGTATAAAAGTTTACTGCAATGAACATTATTTTTTAGACTGTGTTTCTATGTTTTCTCCCCGTATAACTAATAAAAAGAAAAGTGTTCGCAAAAAAAGCAATTCGCTCTCGCGCGCGCGTGTTGTAACACATTTTGGAGCACACACGTATAGAAACGCTACGTTCTCGCCTGCCCGTTTGCTTCTCGGGTGCAAGCTGAAACGCATGGATACAGCTTACGTGCTGGTGCGTTATGTGGACAGTGCTCGAGTCTGAAGTGGGTGAAACTCGGTTAGAGCAAATGAGGAGCGACTTTGCAAACAACTGCGGCCAGGACATCCATCTATTTACTCAAATAGAAGAGCAAGTCAAGACGCTTACAGTTCAAGCAATGAAGAGGCAATGCCCACCGGAACATCAAGCTGGCGGCTATTTTCCTGACCTGACCGACTCATTAATGCCACAATCAGCAGCAGGAGACGAAAACCATTTTCCGGCATTAAATCGAGGTTTCAGACTTGGCTTACAAACAAAAACCGAAAAAGGTTTGTTAGCGGTTTGTTTTGTTTTGTTTCTTTTGATTTGAGATGTTTGTTTAAAGTCAGCCAGCAAATCGACCGAAACACTGTCCGCCAATGATGTGAATGAAAAACTGTTCGGACGGGCAAAAATGAATACTCGTTGAGTAGTTTGTTACGATGTGTTACGATGTGTTGAAACCATGCTCGTAAGAGTACCATTCTGATTCGTATGTTACGGTAGTCTTTCCGGTGAGTATTGTTAAAAAAAGACATGGTTTGCCTAAAAGTTTTTCTCTCTAAATTTGTCCTTCACATGATATTTATATTGGATTGTGCACATCATACATATAGTGTTGATCCAAATAAACATTTTGTTGATTTAAGCACATTTACCGTTCGTGGTCGGTTAAGACTGAACCGCCCAAACGTGCATTATGCAGAACAAAATAAAATGAAATGCTTGATATCTTTGAATAAAAAAAAGTTTTGCGGTGACCAATTTGTGCTCTGGAGAGATGTGAACAAGAATAGTGCTGCATATCAACTAACAAGCTTAATTTTGTAGATGCTAATGCAGACATTGAAAAACCGCCAAAACTTTTCAATTGACAATTCAAGTACCATTTCTTTATTGCAGTGTAATACAGAGATCTGAAAATTTCCCTTTGTCCCAGTATTTTATTGGCAAATTGCAAATTCTGAGAAGTTCTGACTTGAAACTCACTTTCAAGTTCAGTATCATTTTATCAACGTTACAGTTGCAACGCGATATAGTCCCGTTTTTAATTCAAATCACCCGGTGCGTTGGTTTTCATTTCAACGTTTCAGTTTTTAAAAGTTTAAAGGAAGACATTTGTGAAAAACAGAGCGATTGTAGTGCCGTGAGCTGCAAAGAATTTATGCACGTTAAGATGGAAACACTCAAGAATCATCCAAACGGAGCGTTCAACGGACTATCTCGTTGCAACAAATCGACATTAATTTGTTCGAGCGCTGTACCAACTTAGTGCAATGCAATAACGCACTTAGAAGTTCGGCATTGCAACGATAGACAGACGGACGCTTAAAAGTGTTTACACATTGAAGAAGGTGGATAGGGCAAAACTAGCCGAAAAAGCGGAATCTAAATTTTTGCCATTTCCCATCGTGGTGCTATTATTTTATTATTTTCCAAAAAATATGCGCGCTAAAACTAGTTGCATGTCATGAAAGTTCCTTGCTGCGAAAAAAAGCAAAGATGGTGTACCAAGCCCAAGTATGTTTGTTCAAATCTCTCACTTCGCAAAATACAACGCATGCAAAACTTTGAATTGCAGTAAGAAGAACGAATGGATCGGGTTTTGTTGAAACCAAACACCCCATTTGTACTCGCAACTCCGATCCCGTTCTTTCTTCGTATTCGCTCTGTATTCCGCGTAAAAAGTAAAAAAATTATCAAGCACACAGTGCCAAGTAAGTATCCAATCAATGTGTCGGAACCTAAAACGGTGTGAACAGTTTCCACATGGACCTTTTGTGTAGCTAACCGGTTACTTTGTCGTTTGGGAAACCTGTGCCTGGCATGTCCTTGCCATAACCTGACTTTCTTTGTTTTAGCGCTGTTCATTGTCTGTCACAATTGGTGAAACGCATTTTGTTGATAAATGTTGCCAAATAAATGGTACATAGCCTAACATGTTGGAACAAATTGGGAGACGACTTGGAATTGAAATGGTTGACACCAACCAACATCACGTGCCGTGTGTTTCGATTGATTAATACATTTATTAAGCTGATGAGTCGCATCATTCTCATAAACATCAAACAGTTGCGCACCAGGAGTAATTGGCTGATATGTGAGGCGGCAGTGCAAGTGCAGTTGGATTGAACACCACAGCACTCGACATGGCGTTGCCAAGCGGACGTTTCGGCAAACAGTTGTGCACTGGTGTGGTGTCGCTTTGCATCCGTAAGCTCAGTGGTTTTGTTTGGGTGGGCTAAAACTACAGGATTTTACAGTGCCATGTCTCGCGTCTGGTATGAGGTGTGGTATAGGGCCGAATGAAATTTTGCAGAACTTAAGGTTTGTATTTTTCCAATATTTCTAATCGTTTTTTATTGATTTTGACATTGAAAAAAATGAACGACAGATTACTAATATGCTTACTGAAGGCCCATTCGCATGTTCAGTGATTGGTCGCCACGATAAAATGTGTACTTGTGACAAATTGCCCCAAAAGGGAACACTAGTGGCGGTAAGATGAAGCGGCATTCATGAAGCAGTATTGGTGACCGATAAGCTATGCTTTAACACAGCTACGCGTCACTAAATACTGCTTCATGAATGCCCCTTAAAGTCGCTTAAATCGCTACACAACTTATTTGTCGCAGCTTTGCACCGTGTGTGAATGACGGGTATGATTTTGTCGATGACAACCACCATACTTTGTGTCTGCTCACTCAGTCGCAGATTCGCCATTTCTCAGGCCAACCGAACCGAGCGGGTATTGTCCTAAACGTTGTGCGCCACTATCAGCCGCGCGGCAGCAAGCTGCATCTGGCCATCTACAAAACCGACGGAATGTCCGTGAAGAAGGGCGACATGCTGGTCGCGCAGCGCCACTTGAACTATCATCCCGGTTTGAACGTCGGTTTCAGTGTCATCGAGATTATAGCTGATTGGCTGCTGTTTTTTTTTTTGAAATGACAATGGACAATCAACTACGACGGCGTCTTATCCGTGCTGGAAACCCGGCGGCCACTGTGTTTTAACTGTGTTTCTTGAGATTGTACTTTGAAGTTTACAGTATGTTTGTTTTCACCTGTCACTTTTTTTCCCAGAATACAGAGCGTGCAAAACTTCGAATTACAGTAAGAAGACCGAATGTATTCGGGGGGGGGCAAGCACAACCCATTTGTGGCGGAATATGTTTTTAACCACTCCGATTCCGTTGGTTCGTCTTTCGCGAGTTCTGGTTTCAAAGAAAAATTTCGTAAGAAAAGAAAAAAAAGAATTTTTCGGAAAAATATAATTTAGTGAAAAATTTCCGAAATTTTACCGGAAAAAGTACGGTAATTTTTCCAATTTTTCACGCGACCAAAAAATGACTAAATGAGCATTTTCCATAAAAACAAGTGATGCGGGAGGCAATGTTGCTGAAAATTAGCGACGTTTGAACCAAAAATGGCAGATTTATATTTTTAAGGTGGCTAATATGACAAAAATATATGGTTCCTGTTGACAAAATTCAGTCTGACGCGTGTTCTAAGTTTACTGGGTGTCAATGATTTATGATTTGTAAAAATGTAAGCTCATACGGATCAAACAACTGCAACAAATGCGGACCGTTGAATGCAACAATAGGACGAAGCATACGCAAACAACGAAAATGACATTATAAGTTGCTTAACAAGCACGAACGGTGACAGAGAGAAGAAAGAACTTCGTTAGCCGTCGCGCCGCAAAGTTGAGCAATTTCGGACAGGGACTCAGGGAGAGCATGGTCAACTTGGGGTCACGTATGGCAGAGAAAGGAATTAAAAGTAATAAATTTTCAATAAAAACACGCACGCGCACGTATCCTGAGCACAATCTAACACTATTCCGCTTATTTAACACCAAAAATAGGTTGTAAAAAAACTTGATTTCCAGTAAAAAAGGTTTGGTAAAATTACGGAAATTTATTTTCAGCGTGACAAATTTCTGAAATTGTTCCGGAAAAATTACCGTAAAATTTTGGAAATTTTTCATGTGTCATCTCTAGACTTTACGAACAGGTCACGCACGAATTGCGACGTCGCGATCGAATCTTACGAGCCGCCTGCAACGGCACGGTGTTCATAACGACCGAGAAAATCGACCCGGATTACTCGCACGTCGAAATGGAACGGTATTACGGCGATAAGAAAGGAATACCGATTGAAAAGCTCACGTTCAATGTTGTACCAGACGAAATGGAGGGAAAATTTCGACTCGTGGATGTTGTTTGATGGCAAAAGTCTGGACTATTTTTTGCTTTTTTTGATTTGCCCTGGGATAGTTTCAAAAACAGTGATTGCTTGTTACTTTGCGATTTGTGTCAAAGAATATTTGGATGTGTGAATAAACTCCTCAGTCAGATTATCACAATTGTTGCGTTCCATTTTTCTGGTGGTTGTTCGGTTCAAAGGCACAAGCACAATCCTTTGTGCGTGTTTACATGGCGAATCATGAGCATTCCAAAATTTTTCAAAATAACCACTTGACGTAGCGCACAATTCAAACTCAAAAACATGTGTAACTTGTTGATTAGCTACTTCGCACATTTTTGAATAAGCTCAATGCAGCCAATCAATGTATCAGATTCCTTATTTTCAATGTACAAACTGTATAGCTGGTTGGGGCTGTTCATTCCAACTCTAAAACGTATGCAACACGGTCTGGCATGCTTATCGGCTGCGTCGAACTGGTTCACCAGTGAGTGAGCGCAGTTCAAAAGCAGCCAATGAGCTGGTTATCAATGATTGATTTACAGTTTGACTCATAAATTGCTGTAAAAACAACAGATTCTTGGATTCATTCGTTACAGATTCGAACGCCAATGGAAGCATCGTGCGCACAACGGTTTCTCCAAGCGTTCGTTCACTCGTTCCTCCGCATCGCTGGCATTTATCCGCCGGACGCTTTCCGACGTGCCACTTTGTTTGGAGCGCCGGTGTTTGTGAGTTTCGCAAAATATCGCAAACAAACAAACGCACCGGCATGGCAAACACATGGTACATGGCGCAGGTGTATCAGCCAGTGTGTTTGGGTGTGCGCGGTTTTCCGACGAGAACTTGGTCATATGAGCAAATGATAAGCATCACCTTAGCTTCACGCAAAGCGTTATGCTCTGAATCAACAGCAGCAAGGAAGATTAGCTGAACGATCGACTTTGGTTTATTTTCCTGTCGGCAATCTGGCCTGGGCAGTTTGCGACGAAAGACCCTGTGAATGGCCAGTAAATTACCGCCACAAGTAATATTCGACCAGTAACTTGTGTGCAACTCGCTGATTGACTGCTTTTGAATCAGGCTCGATACAGCCAATCAGTGTGCCGAATTCAAATGCGCACAAAGTGCAATAGTTCGCAGGACAATTCCACTGGTAGATAGTGTTCCCATTGAAAAAAATGTTTTTTGTTCTCAGACGTGCTTTGTGCCGTCCGTTGTCTCGTACGTCGACGCGAACATCGACGAGTTTCTCCGCCTGCTCCGCCAGAGTCCCACCGACCTGTTGGCGTTCGTGATCGATTTCCTTGACGCAACCGATCGTCCCGTCGAGCGAGTGACGCTGCGTGTCCATCAGTTGACGCTCAAGTGGGTCTGACCCCTTTGCGTCTTCCTTCTTGCGGTTTGCTCAGACCCGTGCAGAGTGGGACTAAGTGGTGTACCGCGGAGTGATACCCTCAAAACAGAGCGATTTCGTTGAAATGAAACAAATCGCTACCGTCTGGTTTCAGGCTATTCAGCCGAGGCACACTGATTGGCAGCATCCATGTTCGTGCAACCAATCAGCGTGCACTGCGCGAATGTAACCTTTCACAGTGAATTCACTCTTATTTACGATTACCACACTTTGATTTTCCAGTAAACCGAGCAAAAAGCAACCGCGCTTCTACGACGCCTATTTGGACGCGGCCGTGACTGACCCAAAGGTGCAGCCGCATCTGCGGCACATTCTCGAGCAGATACAGTTGTGGAGGCGGAGCTACCTGAAATCGAGTGAGCTGATTGAAATCTGCAAAAAAGAAAATTGATTGTTCGGTTTTTTGGGATTGTCATGATTGGTGCTTGAAAATCGGCTCACAGTGACTGACGGGTCCAGGGATGCGAGTTCGTGAATTTTAATGTGGATTGTGCGAGTCACAATACTCACACTTGACACAATATTAGGATTTGACAAAAAAGCCGCTTGTTTTTTGCAGTGCCCTGCTTTCGAATCTGCATTTTCGTGCGACCGGACTATTCAACGAACGTTGAGCGATTGTTGCTTTCTGGGGTCGGTCGGGTTTTTCTTGATGACAAGACTAAACTCGGTAGTTTGATAGTGTTTTGTGACCATAAGCCGTGCCGTGCGGCGTGATGGAATCTACCGTCAAATGGTACATTCTTGAACCAACTTTTTTATCACACTGTATGACGAATGAAGAAATCCGAAGCGCACGATCGTGCCGAGACCCGATGCAGTGTTTGTTGAATGAAACCGTTTTCTGCAAAAACTGTTTTCTTGGACAATCAATCAACCACAGAATCCGCTGCAGTTGCAACAACAAGTTGCGATTGCCAGTTTTTGCGCAGACTTGGGAGACGACCTCGCACCACTGTGGCGACGAGGCGATCGAACGCACCATGCACCCTCTGGCGTCCGTGAACGCCGAAATGATGAACGTTGACGTCTTCCAGCATTGTCTCATCTGACGCTCGGTTGATGCTGGAATTCACGTTTTCGAAACGGGTATTTTTGATTGTCGTCACGTCTTGATCCGCTATTACGTATAGTAATCAGCGCTTAGTTGCGATTTCATTGGTCACTACTCATGTTCAATGACTTATGCGCATGAGCACAATGTAAAGTCATTTCCCACCTAATGTTGTGTGCATCGTCACTGTCGGTTTTGCTATGTTCTGTGTTCGCACTTGTTTGCAAACACGCCCAACAGATCTACCAAATAATTTGATTGTATTTGCTATTTTTAGTTGTTTTAACAAATCTTTAAAAATTCTGAAATACTTCAGGTTTGTCCGCCGGTTCACACGTCTGAATCTCATGTTTTTTTTCAATTGATTCACTCAAAACAACATTTCATTTTGACATGAACCCGCATTTGCTTTCACCATGTGAAACGAGAAAAATCAAGCACACATTCATGAATGATACGACATATACAAAAGTAAGTGAAAATATCAAGAAATTTCAGGCGAATCGAAAGTGAAAAAACAAGAATGTAAAACTTGTCAAACCGGATCATGATATGACAGGAAAGAGTCGGAAAAAAATATCAGAACACAGTGAAAATAAAACGAGAAAGAGAACGCTTTTCTTTGATTTACAATATCCCGTGGCCGTCTTCACTCTCCACACACCAAAAATGACAACATTGTATTGGGACAAATACCATACCGTATACTTTGCAGTAATCCGTGAAACAATCACAACATCAAACAAACTGCCATTTACAAACGACTACAGTACTTTGTCAATAAACTGCGTGCCGAGATCAACTACAGTGCACCTACTGTAGATCACAAAAAAAGAAAAAAGCGCCCTCGCTAGTATTCTTTGTGGAAAAGAAACGCCAAATTCGTCCGTTGAGCGTCTTCGCATTTCGGTGAGCACAAATGCGTCGAATGATTGGGTGAATGGCGGGTGACGGTGGAATGCGGAGATTCGGCGGTCGAAGAGTGCTGCAGCTGCCGTGTTTGCGGTTTCATGATTGATTTTGGGGATGATGAGGAGCATGACTGCAGTCGCAGCACGGGGCTGGCGTTTAGGCGTTCTGTAATAAGTTGGAAAACTGCGTTCAGGTTGGAAAACGTGTTTCAGAACTGCGTTCAGGTTGTTTGGTATGGATAAACTTGATTTTCAGAGGTGGTTGTCATGAGAAAAATACAGATTCCTCTTTAAAATAAGGCTTTTGGTTGGTCTATTTCAAGAAAACTGGAAGCAGTTTCAGAACAGGGTTGAAAGATATTGTTTTTCATGTGGATTCAAAAGTCAAGTCACTTTGTGGGAATGCAGCAATCTTGAATTTAAGTTGGTTCGTTACTTATGAAAGAAAAGAACGATTTCTGTTGTGTCAATGAAACAAGAACATGAGATTTGTCAAAAGTTCAAGTCAAAACAGTCCAATTCACCCACATGTACAGTTTTGTTTCGTTGTGAAAAAGCATTGCTGAGCCATTGTTATTAATGATCGTCGTTTTTTATGTCACACATACGAGCCATCGCGACGGTTGTATAAGACGTTAGGTGGTGTCAACTTTTGGTACACTGCAAAATTGTGAGCGTTTAGTATGTTTACTGGTTAGATTTCACGCAATTTGTTCATGCGAAAGTTTCTGCCGCCAAAAGAAAATTTTTCTGATCGAGTAAATAAATCTCAATGGTTGGGGAAAGTGACTCGATCATGCAGCCAGCCAATCAGCGTGCATTACCACATCTGATTATCTACGGTCGTTCAGATTTTGTTTGTTAGTCGTTCCAGAGAAAGCAACAGAACACTGTGTTAAAAATCAAAACACATTAAAAATCACAGAACATCAAAACGTGTTTTAACATTAAACATTTAACGTTTAACATAAAAAATGTTCGTTCTCGGTTCTTGTGTTTTCACTAAATTCACATCCGTTTAATCAGCAGCAAACACCAAAAAAACGTAAACCAATGAAAAAAACGATCTTTTTTCAAAAAAACCCTACTGTGCACGTCGTCCGATCTGGTCGGCGAATAGAGTCGCGTGTGCTCCATTAATTTTCGTTCGCGTCGCAGATTCTCTTCGTTGTCGTCTGCCTCTAACGGCCATTCCGGCAGTGAATAGATCGAGTTCGGGACGACACCGCCGCTGGCGTCTGGCGGAAACAAGGATATTCTTGTATTGGTGTTGTTCTTGTTCTGCGACACATTTCCACACATGGATGGGAAATCAGCTTCACGCTTGACGCAACAATTCAAAACTGAAGTCCGTCCACTGAACATTCCGATTTCCAATGCAGCCAACAACTGCGCTGCAAAGGTTTGCATGACATTCAAAAACAGGTGCACACCTGTGCTCGTTGTCAGATGCGAGTGATATCGTTCGTCGCTGTCGGTTGAGTAGTTGCGATTGGAGGAAGACGATTCCATGAAACCTTTCTGAAGTGGTCAGAAAATAATGAATACGTCTCGACATGATGAAACAATTCTGTTCGACCATTCACGCACTGGTCAGTATCCGTTTACAGTGGGGTGGGGGTGTGCAAAACTGAATGGTTGCATTCGGTCTCACCTACACATGAGTTTGTAAATTACAACAGTAGCAACATGGCAGTCAGGCTAACACATGAGCAAGTGAACTCAGAAGTTAACTCACGTTTGCAAAACATCTACTCTGCATAAGATCAACAGCAAAAACGTTCGATTCCGCATGACCATGTGTACATCTTTCCACCTCAACACCTACACACCCAGCAATTCCCGTCCTGCCAAGTAGAGATGGCACGTGAAAAATTTCCAAAATTTTTCGGTAAATTTTCCGGTAAAATTTCCGGAAATTTTTCACGAAATTTTTCCAAAAACTTCCACCTATACTGCCCACCTTTGCACAGCTGGTGTCGCCAGTCGATGACGAGTGCTTTCCAGTGCTTGAGCGTTGCTGACAGCAGGCGCAGTTGCGACGGGCAAACCGCGCCAAGGCGCCTCGAACTGAATCGTTCATGAGCACGTGCAAGACGAAGATGAAGAAACCCTGCCGGAATAAATGGAATTAACAAACGATCGTTTGAAGTAAGAAACAGCCTGTTGCAATTGAAGACTCCCAGCCAATCATTGAGGGAAAAAACGCAATGAAACACACAAGAGAAAAAGATGATTTCAATTTCAAGTACGGTATGGCCGATTAAACATGGCAGCCTTTTTCAGGGTTCAAAGAGCGCGCGAAATTTGAATGAAAGAAAAAAGACGTTCAGAAACCACATTGTGTGCCAAATTTGACTCGTTTTTTAAACTAATGGATTATCCGCGCTATTCTGAGCATTCTTTATCCCTTGCACACATGATTGGGAATTATGTTGGCATTTTTGAAAAAGGCAACTCCTAGTCTGCGACTAATCCCGCCTTGATGGACTGCCTCATTTATTCGGCCGTACTGTAGTCAGGACAACAGACTCAACAAATAACTCGAACATACGAAAAATCAAAACCGACTTTATTCCTGGCCACCAATTTTTTCTATCACGTGGCCACTCAAACCCAAAAAAAACACCCGAAAACCTGAGTACCAAAAATACGAAGATAAAAAACCGAAATCCGAAAACCTGTAAACAGTTGAACACGGTGAACAAATAGGCGAACACGAGCGCCAGCGTGTCGTCGGCGAACAACAGGCCGAAGCCGAACATCCAGGTGAGACCGAGCAGACACAGCAGCATCGTTGAGCCCTTCAGCCAGCCGCGCACGCGCGACGTCGCCACGCCACCGGTGGTCTTCTTGGTGGCGGCGGCCGGGCGCACGCTGAACACGACGCGCAAGGCGACCGCCAGAAACGTGCTGTTGATCTGCACGGACGGACGAAAGCGGTTTTTTGGGAGTTTTTTTTGGATTTTTTTCGATTGGGGATGAGTTTATGAGTTTTCGAAGCAGTCTTGTTGCTTCACACACAGTCGACTGGTTGAACTGAAACCGCCACTTTTTTCGGGTCGATTAGTCCGCTGTATGCCCGATGGGGTGTGGGGAACCGTGACGCAATCGCCGCCATGCGGTGCGCACGCCTGATGGAGATTTGTGGGCGATGTGCATCTCATCGCGGTACACCACGGTTCACCACACCGTCGTACGGGTATGGTCTGTGATCTGAGGTCTGTCCTGTCGTGCAGCCACGTGGCATCATCCACCAGGGCGTTTTTGTCGCGTTGATTTTTGTTTTGCAAAGTGACAAACGTGAATTCCGTTACTGCACCAGAAACTCCACACATTGGAAAACGCTGAACTAAGCTGGCTAATCAGTGACACTAATGTCGCTGCAACCAATCAGTGCTGCCCCTGCAAAAACTGCAGCCAATCCGTGAGCCGCGTAAAAGTAATTCATTAAAAAAAGAACAGAATCTAACGGCCATTATCACGGCGACTGGCCCGACGAACGCCCACATCGCGTACGAACGAGTTCGAGTCCAGCAGCTGGAAGAAAAGTAACATTTTTAATGACTTCTTAGAGCGCCAATGCGCCCAAAAACGGCAAAAACTAGAAAATAATCCGAAACTAAGCGATTCTGGCTTATTTGTAATGAACTGATTCGGATTTACCATTTCAGTTACACCGAAAACAGAGGAAGTCAAAATCATTTATGTGTATTCGAGATTGCAAGCTGGAAAGCAAACTTAAGCCTCAAAACTTTTCAGTTCGGCATCAAAAACTCACTACTCATTCGTTCCATAATCGTCAAACCAGAGTGCACCGCAGACGGCAACGACCACTGCTGGTACGCCTGAGTGGATGTTTGGAAATTCGTTTTTGAAGATTCAAAAAAGGCTAATAAACTTTGGTTCGACCAATCAGCGTACAGTAAACATTCCTCTATCGGCAATCAACTGCCCGCATGATTAGCTGCACTTGAAAGCAGCCAATCAACAGGGTTCATAACGTCCTTGACTTATAAACATTCGTGTTCTGTTTTTCCGCCACATTTGTTCGACTCATATTTTATTCACCATTTTTCTTTCCCTATAATTTCCTCCCTCTGTGTTCCACATTTCCTACCGTGCTCTGTTTTGCTGGCTTTAACTTTTCGAAATCGCACTTCCAATTTCCGCCGTCACATCCTCATATTAGCTGCGCAAACGTTTAGCCCATTACGGTCTGTCTTGAGCTGATTTATGAGTCGAACAATAAAATGTTCGAAAACAAATCGCTCGCAGACAGCACGCGAAGAAGGATGAAAAATTAGATTGCACTAACAAAACAGCCCTCAACAGACAGCCGTGGAAGCTCAAAAATACGTCACTTCCCATCTGGGTCTACCAAACTTTTACTTGCCGTTTCCCCATTTCGATCTTTTCCGTCGAATTGCGTAATAAAATTTTTGGCGAACGGCTAGGAGCTTACTCAGAACTTTTTGAACGCAAAACTAGACGAAACTATGATATCATCATCGTCCGTGCGTATTGCGCAACATCTAGAAACCGAAAACTTCTCCGACGGCCGAAACAAAAACTTTCCATTATTTACGGTGCGGTTAAAAAGCAATAATGAAGAATCGGCTTGGTTGGTTGGGGGTGGCGATGGTGACAGAAAAATAGGAAAGTGCAATTGCCATTTGAGCACGCACGTTTTGTCGCGCTACCCGTCACTTCTAATTTCTCACCGCCCATTCTAATGTCTCTCTTTCAACAGCAAATGATCAATACGCCTTGCCGAAATGAAACCTTGTGTGGTTTTGAAAACCTTTCTTCAGAACGAATCTTTTAACGAAAGTCATGTTGGTTGGCACACGTGGAGACGACGTAATGCGTCACTATCGGAACTGGAAACTAGCACGCTGATTGGATGCGTTATCGTGTTAAGACCAATTAACGCATCACAAAGGTAAAAAAATTAGTGTAATGCAAAAACACCTAGGTATGTTATGTGCAACTGGCATCGAGTCTGCGTAACTTTGTTTACGCAATTCTGCTATTTTTAGGTCTCACAGAAAACATGTTTTCTCTTCAATTCGTGTGCCTTGCTTCCAAGTTGCGTGCTCTGCTCAAAACATTATTTCTTGCCGTGCTGATTCAACCAGTATGTTTTACGACCTTTGGCTATTTTTTTGATTAAAAAACCGGCTGAATATTCCATGAAAGATCCCGACTTTCTCTGAGGTTCCGCACTTTTATGCAATACTTTTATCGCTAAATTTTGGCAGAGAAATTGGTCTTAGCGGAATTTTTAGATTTCTCTTCATAAGCTGTGGTTCTTACTCAGGTTTTGCAAACAAATCGTACATCTGAGTGTGGATGGATGAAATGGAAATAGTGGGAGGCGCTGCAGCGAACTCTCACAATATTATTTATAGAACTTTCCATTGAAATTTCGTTTCCATGTGAACTGCCATTGCATTTTAGCCGTTTTCATTAAGCCCTTTATATTCTAAAAACTACATGATTTAGAAAGGTGGTTTTTCGTGCTCGTGCTAGTGGACTATTTTTCAGTGCCAATTCACTTTGCAGCTGCCCAATTCAATACACCACTGCACTAAACGAATACAAATTCAGAGTTCATTGTGAAACCATAGCGCTATCTTGTGTTTGGTGCAAAAGCTCTCAAATTACGCCGCAAAATGTGCAGCAGTACAAAGATGAAACGACGAACAACATACTGATCAAATGGATGTGCACTGCAACGTTCTCTGGTATCATCAAACCTTTAGGATTTCTGCTGCGTCTTGGGTTTGCCTTAATCAGAATTTTTTCCGTGGTAACCGTGGTATTGGCTAAGAATCACCATAACACGTTTTTTGGCGCATTCACACAAAACAAGAGATGTTCAGTTGTGAAACGCTTATTCAGTTGTGGCAGAAACGGCTTGTGGGCGTTTCGCTTTGTGGTGAATGATATGACAATAGTAGTGTCTTCGGCATTTCGTGGTACTTCCAACAACATATCCGGTGCACTCCACTTCGGTTACCACAACATTTCGTGCGCGCTTCAATCAAATAAACAACACCAGCCGACCTCTGCTTGTGCTCCTGTGTAAGTCTGTCTGCGTAAAGAGCAGCTAAGCAAGGTTTGCTTCTGCTCCCGTGCGAGCCACACTAAACTTTAGCTTTTTTCGGTGCTTCTATGCCTCTCACGCACACGAGAATTACGCCGTTCCACTGTTGTTGGTTTGTTTGTCAGGTCTCACATCTGATCCGTTGTAGTACGTGTTTTTCACTTCTCATCTTACCAACAACCAGCGTTTGAAATCGAGTCGTGAAACTCGTTTTGTTTGCTTCGTCTTTTCGCGCATCTTAGTGAGCCAAAAAAGGATAAACTTAGAAAGTTTCTGATGTACTTTTTCGTTCGCCACACTGACAGACAATCAAGTTATCCTTTTTTCATTGTTGTTCGCTCGTTTGTTCAGAGACTATCAGTCACGTTCAGTGGTGTTGTTTTTTGCGGTTTTCCAATTGTGTCTGTTACGTGCGTGTGTAGGCTGAAACGCAACTCTGTACAAGTTACGTAACGGCTACAATGACATGTCGCAGTACATGACGTACATTGTTGTTTCGATTTCATTATTTATTCATATCTTCGTCGTCGCATGAATATTCAATGTTTTAATCATATGCAGCATACATGCACATCCCAATATCCCACTGCCTGCCAATCGCACGATAGTTATTCCCTATTTCGTTGGATGTGACTGATAAACAACGGCGAGAGAGATGACAGTCATCCGATGACAGCGGCCGCCAAGAATAACACGAAAACCACGTAGAAACGATAAAAAGCGACGAAACCAAAGACACGGACAACATGGAAACGGCCGACATCTTCATCCTCGGCCTCATCATGATGCTCTTCTGGGCGTCCATCATACTGTTCTTCGCGCGGCCCGGCCTATTTCGCAATTTGCTCGCGCGCCTCTGCTGTCGGCCGAGTTTGGCCGAATCGGCCGAATGTGGCGGCGGTGGTCGGTCGCCCGTCTCCGGTTTGCCGGCCGGTTTGTCGCGCGGCAACTCGACGCTCTCGAAAACGATCAACGAATGTCACCCGACCAGTTTCACGGTGCCGTCGTCGAGGTACGCAGTTTGCGGCGGTATTGGCTGCTCTTAGCAGTGATTGTTCGAAACGGAGTGTAGAAATGAGCGCACTGATGATGAGCCTAGTCACGGTTTTTTTCAAGTAATCGATCAATTGAGACTCCGAACAGCTGTCCAATGTTGCAAGACGATTTCTGTTGCATAAATTGCCTGGAAATTGTGTCAGTGCCATCATTGCGACCAATTCAAAATGCAGCCAACTAGAATAAAATGTGTTGAACGACTAGCACAATTCAGAGCCAATGTTCGAACCAAAACCGACAAAAAACTTTATCAACGTCAGTTCAACGCAGTTTCATTTACCACTCAAGTGCGATCGTGAAACTCAACGCCGATTTCCTCTCGCAGGCCCTCCTCCATGCATCGGCAGCACTCTCGCAAGAGCCAGAAAAGCGTCAGCGCGCCGCGTTCACCGACGCGTCTCCGACAGAGTCAGTCGCCGAACGGTCACATCATCGATCCGGAGGAGCTGCGGCGTTTCTCGCTCGGCTTACCGGCCAACGCCAGTAATGCCTCGAATGCGGACGACCAAGTCGGCGGCAATACGCACCATCACCATCGTCGGCACAGCGAGCAGCCGACGCTAAGCGGTCACATCAACCCTCCATCGGTGATCGAGAAAGTCACGATCAGTCAGAATCCGGAACACGAGACGAACGCCAAGGAGGAACGAAAAGCGATGCTACCACGATTGCCGAGCAGCGAGCGCGACCCGACGTTGAGGCCGTTGCCGGAGGAGAACGAGGACAGTCCGTCCAGTAACAACACGTCCAGACGGTCGTCGCGCGATGAGGCGGCGAAACGGACAATTGGCAGACCGAACACGATGCTATGAGCTTATTTGCGAGCAGTTCTGCCGACGTTTACAGCAAGTTATTTTAAATTACTTTGTTGAGACACTGGCATTTTTTCATGCGTTTGTCCCGATTTTTTGCGCTCTGTTATGAACGTGATTCGTTTCATTATACCGAGTTTTGATGTTTTGCTGTTTATTGTTGGTGGTTTTAGTTGTGTGCTACCACCGTTTGAAATCAGGGTCATGTGTCATGTGCAAAGCAAGATTATATTTTTTGCGGATGTTTGTATATCAGAAATCTATGGTAAAATTGTTGAAAAGTGTAAAACATTATTGTTGAGGTGCTGGCGATAATACTGTTTTCTTCCATGGTGTTCGAGTTCGTCAAGGAAGGAATCAATGTTACATGCAGTTGATCCTTCTTTTGTCACTTATTGGACTTGTATCTTTATTGACAGCCCCGGTTCGGCCGGATATGTGTAGGCATTGCAATTTTAACGCTCGTCACCACTTTCATTATGAACACTCGCACGGACGTTGGTGCACTAATCAAGGGCACTTTCGTTGGGACTGCCAGATTCAGCATCAGACCATGTCGCGATCAGATCGAGACAATCATGGCCATATCGTTGCGGCAGTTTCACCATGTTCCAGCAAATCTCTTCGCCACGGCACGCATGTTGTGTCTTGTACATCAAACCTCACAAATCAAACTCAAACCAACCCTAAAACAAACCATAAGCAAACAGCAGATACCACCAGCGACGGGCGGAGTCTCGCTCGAAGACGTGCACGAGCATCAGATAGAGCTCGTAGCCCTCGAGTAGCATGAACATAAAGGCACACAGGAAACTGTAGTGCATCGCTAACGCCACCACGGAACAGACGATCTGGAAGAACTTCGAAACTTTTGTTTCCAGTTCCAAGTTGTCTCAAGATCAGATAGTTTGCATTCAACAACGCGAGTAAACACACTGGCACATTTTCAGGATGCGGTGTAACTTGAACCATAAAACACGAGCCACAGAGTCCAAACAAACCAAACAATTGAAGACGCTCTCAATTAATTAATTAATTGTACTTAAATTGAACCACCTGATGAATTGACATTCAACAGTTATCAGACACCTAACCAACCTCAAACTGTGTTGCTTCAATGCCAAACAGAAACAACAGTTCCGCAGCCAACAGTGTGAAACAGAGATTCCGATGGATCGTGTTGCGCACGCACCAGAGCTGCCTGAAAAAAGGAAGTGAAACTGAAAACACTGGAAACATTTCACAGTCCGCCGTTTTGGCGAACAAAATGAAAAAAAATAAAAACATGCACAAGAATAGCAAAATTTGATTCCGAATCGAACCATCGAAAAACCAGTGGCGCACTCACGGAACAACGGTGAAGACGAAAACGCAGACGAGCAGACAACCGGCGGACACGGCGCAGCCGATCCTGGACACAAACTCCAGCACCAATTTGTGCACGGTCGACGTGCGCTCGACCAGTTGCCGCCGGTTCAGATCCATCAGAATCGTGAAGCTCGTCAGATGCGAACAGGCGCACGCGGAGTGACGCGCGTCGCTGGCGTTCGCCTCGAGCGCACAGCCGTCAGCGCTCCACGAGCTGGAAATGGAGAGAATGGAAATGGAAGGAATGGAAATGGAAAGAATGGAAATGGAAAGAATGGAAATGGAGAGAATGGAAATGGAGAGAGTTGAAATGGAAAGAATAGAAATGGAAAGAATGGAAATGGAAAGAATGGAAATGGAAGGAATGGAAATGGAAAGAATAGAAATGGAAAGAATGTAAATGGAAATCGGACTTGACGGGCAATGCGGCGAACTTCTAAGACCTTGCTCGGGTACTTTCGCTCGACCATTGTTCCAATTTCAATTTTTCTCTGTCGAAACGCAAACAACTCCGATAAAACTTTGAGAACGGCTTGTAATACGAAGACCGTGACGCGGGACTTCCGATCGACTGTCGCACACAGTCACACAAACAAGGGACAACAGTTGAACCGGGAGAACGTTGCGGCTGGCACCACAACTACCTGGCCTGGCCTAGTAGTGTATGTCGACAGATACTACTGCGAGATAGTGCAAGCGGTGTTCGCCACACCAACACTCAAGACTCAGATTCAACAAATCATCAAATTACATATCACAAAACTTCCACTCAACACCTGTACGCAAGTCTCACCTTCGCTCAGCGTCCCACCAGACGCATCTGACCGTGCTCGCATTGACCTCATCGTCGCCTCTAATATGCTCGAACACAAACGTCACTGGCTGGCCGGGCGGCAGTGTGACACTCTGCCGGGCGCTGTTGACCGTGGCCGAAACGACCGGACCGTTAACGACCGTACGGTTCGGTTGACCGCCGTTTTCTGTATAATTTTTTTAGTTTTTTCTTCAAATCCGTCTCTTTCTGTCTTTAACATTATTTTCCGGATGGGACGGAAAAATTGTTCGACAGTCTCCGTGCCATCACAGATGCTTGCTTGTATGAGCACGGAAGTGACTGTGTCCAAACAGGCAAACAAACGCAGAATGCCACGAAGCCGTTCCTTCAAACGGTCAGTTTGAATAATCTTGACACAAACTGTTTCAAAACATCACCCGGTCAATGGATATTATTCCAACTAACAAACACCAACCAGCACTGGTATCAGCAGGACTAAGCAACGAGCTGAGATCCCGAAATACAACATAGCCGACGCGGAGTGCATCGCGGCCAATCAGAAACGGGTCGTCGAGCGGGGCGCCACCGGGCGGTGGGCGCTGGTGGCCGGGGCGGACGGACATCGGCGCAATGGTAGGGGACACCGCAGAGCCTGTGCACGTTGTTGAAGATCAATATTTTGTACAGTGCAATACAACTCTATAACACACCCAAACTAGCCGATTGGTTGATGCATGTATTCTGTGCATGGATTGCTGCGGAGGCGGAGTTTGATTTGCATAGAACGCATGCATCACGCGATCACCAACCAATCAGCTAGTTGGATATGTTATAAAGTTAGACTGTGTACGATAAGTTAATTTTTTTTATTGTTGAAAAACAATACAGGTTTTATAGTGGACAGAGGAAGCTGATTGGCTGTAATCTAATCAATCGTGGTCGATACGAACGATCGCTTAAAGTTGTTCCCAGATCAGCAACAGAAAAGCAGAAGTATCAAAATCAGTGGTGAACACTAAAACAGACGAACAGTTAGAAAAAGTAATTCACCGGCTAGAAACTGATTTGCTGTGCGATGTGCATGCAACACGCAACTGATCACAGAGAACGATGCAGAAAACAGCCGCTGAACACAGTTTCATAAAAAGTATTTCCTCAACCCCTCCTTTCACAACCAGAAACAAACTCTCGTGCTCAAACAAAATCAATAAAAGCCACTTCCAAAAAAAACAACTCAGAAACAAAACGACGGCCACTAACGCAGCACATCCACGTTCGGCAGTGACATGGACGAATTCAGGCCTCCGATCGAGTCGTGGAACACCACGGGCATGCCAGTGGAGGCCGGCGCAGCAGTGACCGAGAACGGCTGCACGTCCGGTCGTAGGCCTCGACTCAGCGTTGGGTGATCGTCGATTGGTGGTCGGGGACGATCGGGCGTTACGGGAGCGTTGTCGAAGATTTGCACTTGCATTGCTGTGAAATGTACGATTTGAGCATCTTTTTGATTTGAAGTTGTCGAAAAGCGCAAGCTTTGTGAAGCATAATTGTCGTTTTTTCCTAGCTTTTCGGCTTAATGCGCGCATAGTTTAAAAAAACCAATCACTTTTGTGCTGAGGGGGAAAATTGAAACTTGCTTCAAGTGAACTGAGTCAATTAGACTAGGATATATCCGAGAAAGTTATAAACTACCGGAACAAGCATGAGACAAATTTCTTTTCGTCTGCAAACCCATTGAGCCGCAGTAGAACCAAAAAAAACTACCTCGGTAATAAAAGACAAAAATTCGTGAAAATTAAAAATTGCCATATGAAAAATAAAAACTCATAATAGTATAAAACAAAATGAATAATATGAAAACAAACCAAAATTGTCGAAGGCCGACTTCGCCTGCGGCTCATTAGTCTCAGCAAGCACTCTGGCCAGCAACTGAGCAGTTTCATCGAGCTCAGCAATCAACCGAGACACGGTGCTCGTTCGTTCGACCGTCGGCAGATCGGCCCACGCGCGCGCATTCCGATCGCTCAGCAGTTCGTTCGAGGCGTTGCCGAGGAGCTGCAGAAGAAAACGGTGATTTCTACTGGAAAGGGAATTGCTGGAAACGGTGCTGTTGGTACAGTTAGCACTGCAAACCATAGACAATCGGATCACTGGACTGGCTGCTCTTGAATTTAGCGAACTGGTTGATCCAGCTCCTGCGCCATGCAGCCAATCCCGTGCCGTTGGTGTCGGTTCCCGGAAGAAGATCAACAGAGCAAAAAACGCTAAAAGTCCAACAAACAACAAAAAACCTCTCCTCAACAGACCGCCGTCACTTCGGTGACATATTCCTTCTTGCGTTGCGCATCGCGCCCATCGAGCGAGTTTGCCACGTCCAGTTCGACCGCATCTAGAACATTGTCCATGATGTCAACGGAGCCCACAATGTCACCGCCGTAGGCTTCCTCTTCCGCTCGCAAGGCGTCCGCCAATTCTTGCGCCACCTGGCGACTCTGGTCACCAGTTGGCGTCACTAAAACGCTCCGCTGTTTCAACTGATCGACCCACGTATGACGGCACGCCGACAGATCCGGGGCACCGTGGTAACGACTTTGTTGCAACTCGCTGTCCAACGTGCACTGCCATGTTGCGGTACCTGAGGTACGCAAGGAATACGGTATATCCACCGGTCTCGACACGACTTATTGATAATTCCATGATTATCTGGTACAATCGAAATGTAAATCATGAGCGATCAGTTGATTGGCTACGCTTGAAGTGGGCTCGCTGATTGGTCCAGCCAGCGCGCCATGCGGCCAATCAGTATGCTAAATTCAAGTGGCAGAGAATGCACAAATTGCCTGAGTCTTGCAGATCAACTAAAGTACAAACACAGTATCACAGCAGCTCATGTGTGCGTGCGTGTTTGTTTGTCAGTGAGACTGCGCAACATCACTGCATTGTGTGTCAAAGAGCACTGTACTCAGACTAGGACTTCAGGCGACTGTGAGAAATAACCTGAAAAAAAATGAAAACCCACCCCTCAAACTGCCGTGCACGTCGCGCGGGCACGGTTCCTGGACGATCTCGCCCGCGCGTGCCTCGGGCCACCGAATGTCGCGTGCCTCCGTTGGCGCACAGGTCAACAGCGCTGAGTCGACTGTCGATGTGGACGTGGAGCTCGGCGTGGTCGTGGTTGAGGTAGTGGTGGTGGTGGTGGTGGTGGTTGAAGTGGACGTCGTCGTCTCGATAGTGACTGGTTGAGTTAACCACCACGGCACGGGAGTGGTCTCAGTCACCTGGAGAGTCATCTGGATGGTTTTTTGCAACCATGAGTATCTTCCATTTGGTTATTCACACAAAATTCGAGCGATCTAATTCGATTCGTTTCACTTCAAACTATATTGCATCTGAAACCGCAACCAATCAACGGGCAGAGACAAACAACAATAAATTAGCAGCGGTAAGCAGTCGGTTGGGTTATTATCTGGTAAAAAAAACCGATTCGTCCCACCAGTGGAGTAGTGGTGGTCGCTCTTGTTGTGTTCGGCGGAGCCCATCTACTGGTCGTCACGAACTCGCTAACGGTTGATGACGTCGTCGAGGGCAACGTCGGCAATGGTGAACTGCTCGTGGAGCTGCTCGAGGCTGTTGACGTCGTGGTCGGTGGCCAGACGAACGCAGGCGTCGACGGCTGTGGGCTGCAGAACATTTTTATCTTTTTTTATTCGTTTGTTACAAACATCATCTCGGTGCAGTGTTTGGTATTCTCTACTCTTCTCTACTCTTTGGTATTTTTTTGTTGTGTGTGTTGGTGATGTGTTGGGTAAATTGTTAGTATTGTGGATTTATTCAAACGTGTCTGGACTAAAATGACGTCATGCGCTTTAAAAAAGCCCTTTTGTCAAAGTACAGGCACTAAAATTTCAGTTTGGTGCGACTGATTCGACATTCACCATTTGTTTACGGGAAGAAATCGGCTAAACGGAAAGTCTGGTTTGCTGTGAACGACAAGCGCATGTTTGGCGGCACATGACGTCATTTCAGTGGGACACGTTTAAAAAAGGTCATACTATGATAAGGTGCTCACGGGCTGACGTTCAGTTGCAAGCAAGGCAAGATACAAGCTGATTTAAAATCAAAAATGCCGAAACTAAAAAACCGCCACATCAAAAAGAAAAAAAACGAAAAAGCCAAACTCAAAAAATCAAAAGTCAGACATACGGTTCTTTCACATCAGTCAATTACAGACCAAATCAAATTAGTAAAAAAAGCCAAAAACCTTGAAAGCGCATTAGCATCAAACATAAAGCGTGTAATAACAACAGCACACTCCTCTCTATATACAGCTAATTAACCACGTCCGACCTCGAAGGTCGCGTGACGCTGCTCTGCGGACGCGTCCGCGTTTGAACGGTGGTCGTCCTTGGCGCCGGCGCAACGGGTGCGACGGTCAGAAACGTCAAATGCGTCTCTTGGTTGTCGTTGTTTCGGTTCGCGTTTGAACCGTTCGACCGTCCAAACAACGGAACCAATCCGGTTTCGACGTGTAACTCGAACGGCGCAAATCGGCCATTGCCGAGTGGATGCGAAGCGTTCATGTAAATGCGTCTGTGTGCACGAGCGGTTGGTGGAAACGGTTGAAGGTTGCGAGAATATGATCATGGTTCACTGTGATAATGATCAATTGGAAAGCAATATGAAGCTTTGCGGGTAAAGGGTAAGAGATTCGGAGGGTACATGCGGGGGAAATGTAAAAACAAAACAAAAACACACACAGCTACACTTCGAATGGCCCATTATACCCAAGAAGTGGAGAACCAACTAAATGTAAAAAAGTTTGAAAACTCAAAAGCAACTTCCGAGACCACTGCTTGAATTCGGCAGAAATTTCTAAATTTTCTCAGGTCAACAATTGACTAACTAGTAACTACTCAGTTTCCCAAGTTTTACCACAATTTTTGTAGAGAATAAACAAAAAAGTAAAAACCGAAACCATAACGAGAACAGCAAACGTGCAGCAACAAATCCAGAAAATCCATTTTCAAAATAAAATTTCAAAAAAACGCACGGTGGAATGTATGTTGTGGTCGTTTCGGGAATATATGTGATTGGTGGTTGATACGTGACGTTGAAACTTGGCGGCTGTTCTGTGGAGCCAAAAGTTGGGGCAGTCGAGCTGGTGGTCATGGCCCAGTTTGGGTCAACTAGTGATGGAAACGGACTGGTCTGCGGGCGGCCGTAGAATTCTGAAATTCGAATAAAACACTTCGTGGAAATGTCGGTGATAATCAGTATAGACCATAGAGCGACCATACGGGAACAAAAACAGACAAAAAAACGAGACCACGGTTTTTAAACCTAAATTTGAAAATGATATACCCAAAAGAATTTACATGTCAGAATGCACCTTAGAAAAAATTCCCAATTTTTTTCAATTTTCCTTGTTCCACGAAGAAGCTACAAATCCCTGTGTATTTGTATTGAAATTAGTTGCCGAACTCACTTGCTGAACACAAGATTTTTGCTTATTTTTTTCTCCAAAATTTCGAAAGTAACATTTAGGTAATTCACATATTTTCACTGCCGATAAGTTTTTTTTTGAAATACACAGTTTTACCTTCAAAGACACCAAATCTCCCCACCAAAAAAAAAACTCACCAATCGGCGCGTACTCGCAGACGTACGGCAGTCGCAGGAAACAGTCCGTGTTCATCCAGCCGCTGTTTCCCGATTGATCAGCCAGAGGACGGTGCGCGACGCACGGCGACGGAAGTGCTGGGTCGCCCGGTTGCCACGACGTCACGGTGGCCGGGTCGATCGAGGTGAGATTGCTGCTGCCGGGACTGCAAACGAGCGGAGCAGGCAAGTGCAGTCGAATTGGAGGTTGGTGCGGCCATCTTGGAACGGGCAAAACTTGGAACAGGCAATCAGCGCCGTTGGTTGGGTGCTTTTGAATTTGGGCGAACTGATTGGTCCTGTCGTCAACGCCCGATGCAGCCAATCAGCGGGCCTGATTCAATTGCATGAATGCACATGTTATAAATTTTAAGCAGTTTAACTGCAAATGAGAGTGCTGAATTCTGTTTCTGCGCTGCCGTGACTTTTCGTTCCCGAAAAATGACAACAACACTGTGTCGGCACACAACTGCTGCAGGCCATATTTTAAATGGTGTGTACACTGATTGGTCACCAAACTAGTTCAGTTTGTCCAGTAAGGTGACACGGTCTTTATAGCGTTACTTAGAAAAGCGCACAAATCACTGCGTACCATTAAAAACGTATTCAAAAATCAAAAAAATGATAATTCAAAACTCACGCAAACGTCATTGGTGAGCCATCGATCCATCGAAAGCCGTCGGCGTCGCCGGTTCGAAGGCCGATCCAGAAAGACGGCTGAAAACACAAGAAAAAAATTTTCATTCATTTTTCAATAATCTGCAGTCAAACTGTAAAACGAGCGAGTCGAGCAGGGAAAACCAGTTTTTTTAAACAGTTACAACAATCCCTACAGCCGTACTGACCACGCCAGGCACAGTGATCGCTCGCAACAATTGGCCGTACGTTGCGCCATCGTTGATTGGTCCGATGAAGTCTCCGCCCCGACCCATGCAATCGGTTCGCGCCTCCTCCCAGGTGCGAGCTGTAGTTTTTTCGCTTTTTTTGCGTTCAGATCAAAAACAGAATTTTCAAGGTGTGGTGAGAAAAATAGGTAATTGCAGAATTTGAACACGACGAGAATTCCGCAGATCTCAAGATCAGGCAGTTCGAGTGAGTGCAATATCCGCCATCCCATCCAAAATCAGTGAACTCGCGTTTTCTTTCTGTCAGCCAGCCACACGCAACTACAAACCCTGAGATCCTGCTATTTGAAAAAAAAGCAAGTAAAAAACCACAACTGCAAAAAAACCGCAAAAACCACTCGTTTCTTTGCGGCGGTTAAAAACGAAAACCGCAAGAAAGCACTCGTTTGCTTCGCGGCGCTCACCAGCCGGCTCGAACGCGTAACACCGCCCGCCGACGGACGTCTGCCCGTGAAGGCAATGCATCGTTTGTCGGCCGACGCAGCGCACTCGATAGCGGAGATAGTTCGCGGTGCCCGGTCGACACGGGTTCGTCGGGAACAGCGTGTGCAACGGCGGCAGGTCGCATCCGGTACGCCCTTGGCAGCTGCAAGTAATCAGACGACACATTCGATGGCAAACTGAATCGTAATCGAAAAGTGGCGTTGTTGCTTTTTGTTGGCGAAAGGGGCTCATCAGTCAGTCTTATTCTGCAGTGCAGCAGTGCACGGCATGATACCAGAAGTGTAAGACACCATGAGTAGGTAAGCCAAGCCATGAGCTCATTACTGATGTGGTCATCCATCCCTGTCAGCATTCTGCTCCAGATCGCAGGGTGAATTGCGGAGAAGTGTTTGGCGTGATCTGCTAAACGGACGGGTACTGGATGAATTGCGACTGCGCCCGCAGAATCGCTTGTAATTTACCAAAATTGTCGAACCCAAAAAAATTCACCAGATCAAATTTCGAGATGTTTTCCGGATGTTCCATAAAAAAAAGGAACGATACGCGAGGTCGAGGTTCACCAATATGTGAAAACAAGCAATAAACGGCTTTTTGAAGCCAAGCGTAAATGCATCAAATCCGGTGACAACTGAACAACAACAACAACAACAACAACAATCTTTTCGCAACATGCAACACAGCAAAAAGCAAAACGTTTGCCCGACCGTTGTCGCATGAGCGCGAGCGCATGCCCACTGGCGCAGTCCACTTCGGCCGGTTGCTCGGTGACGCGACACTGCGCGGGCACCTGCTGACTCGGCATGCCGTACAGCGCCAGGTCAAACGCAATCACCTGCGGCGAAGTTCGCAAGAAAAAATAAAACTTGAGAAAAGGGAACTTCTTGAAATACACAGCAAAACAGTGAAATGGTGTTGGACCTATTGGACCTAATTTCAACTGATTGACTTGTGATTTTCGGTGAAAAGTTACTTGTTCAAAAAAGTTGTGGTTCATAAAATTTTCGGAGCACTCACTTGCGGCTGCTGGCCCGGCAGGCGCGAGGTGCACGAATGAACGAAACGCTGCGAGGCGCACGCGGTCAACTCAGTTTGCATCGCTGAACGGAATTTCAGTGCTGATTTACAAAAATCGACCCAACAAAAAACAAACACACGCAGCAAATGAAACGTGTGCCGCCAAGTGAGTTTTGCGTGCGACACCGACAACGAGCTACACACATGACACAACGGTGGTTTTTTTTAAACACATTCTTGACAAATTCCTCCCCACCAAACCTGATGTGTTTCGAATAAAAATCAAAATAACAATAAAAACAAATGAATCAGGCAAAAAATTCAGCTTTTCTTCCAAATTCGAGCAGCAACCAAAAAAACCGAACTAACGCGGCGCGGCCGGATCGAAGCGCTGCTCGCAGAAGTAGCCTGCGTAGCCGCGACGACACTGACACTGGTAGTAGTAGACGCCATCCGGCTCGGAAGCACTAGCCGGCGGCTGCTCACCGCGCTCGCACAAATAGTAGCTGCGGTCGAGCTCGCAGTTCCGCGCGAACCACTGGTTGTAGTCGGAGGCGGAGTTCAGCGAGATGCACGCTTCTGGAGGAAAACAACAGTTTGGAAAGCGTTTTGGTGACAGACTGTTGGCTGAACAAGTACACGCAGTTTATTGGAGGTTTTTTTTGCAAAAGGTGTCGACCAACAACGGTCGCGAACTTTTGAACTTAATGATGAAACTACCGTATTTTTTATCAGTACCAAATGACACAGTGTTTTAGGTGTCAAGGACATGTTCACGAGCAACGATTATTGATCCGCATCACAGCTAGCGGACGTGGACCAGAATTTTCGCCTTTGTCAACTGAACTTATTTTTGTATTTCTAAAAATTCACCGCTGAAATAAATCGCCGACGCCGGCTCCGCAGGGCCCCAGAATTGGTGCGTGATCAGTTCGTTGTTGGGCTTCCAGACCCACGTGACCAAATTGCGTCTACCAACCGCACGACCAGCGGTCCAGACGTGCACCAAACGGGCTTCTGAAGTGAAGCGAACGTTGGTAAAAAAACTGGAATCGCCGAACGGTTTTCTTTTAGTTTCCACTATTCCACTACACCTCGCCCTTTCGAATAGCCGTGGATTTTTGGAACAACACGTGCGTTTTCTCGTTTGGCCTATTTTATTTGAACGTGTCGAATGAAAATGACATCATGTACTCTCTAAAACATTCACAACAACCCAGTACATACCAATTCGTGCACCAAATTACACCGCACCGTGCCCGCGTCTCAAACAAACCCGAGCGACGGTGTGGTGGGTGGGGAGGGTGGAACGTGGTGAATCAGCCTGCATATTTATGAACCTGCCGTCGCGTCAGCGGTATGCGCCGCTGTTGACCTCCGTTATACCCGCTCAGCACCGCATGACCGACCGATTCACCAACTTTCCAGCATGAAACCGCAGACAAGGGTGACCGGACCGTCCCTTATTCGAAACCACACCGCCTGCGACGGTGTGGTGGAACGTGCCGTGGTAAACATGGCAGCTTTTTTCAGCGTGCAAGGAGCGCGCGAACAAAAGAAAAAGGCGCTCAGAAACCCTATTGTATGTCAAAATTTGATGTTTTTTAAACTAATTGATTCTGTTCTGATCTGATCTGTTCATTCGTTCTCCCTTGCACACACGATTGGTAGTTATCTATGTATTCTTAAAAAAGACAGCTCCTAGTCTGCGACTGATCGCTCCTTGATATAGTGAATACAAGGGCTGCGCCTTGTTTCTTCGGCCGTACCGTACACACTCCAACTGCACCAACCAACCGTTGACGCGCTGCTTCAAGAACGCCTGCACGAATTCACGCTCCACCTGCGACTGTACGCCCACCAGTCCAGCGCCGATCGCCTGGCAGTGGCGTTGCGCCGTCGGCCAGTTCGCCTCCGTGTAGAACAGCCGATAGCAGCGACCGTTGTAGGCGGTGAAGTCCGTCGGACAAAAGTCGCTCGCCGTCTGACGCCGCACGCGAACGCACGTGCCGCCGTGCTGACAGCGATTCTCGTGGCACGGGATCAGTGGCGAGCCTGTGTGGTGTGGCGAGTGTGCGCAGGGAATGAAAGCCGGTCGTCGTTCTGCATGAGATCGGTACAGGCAAAAAACAAACGATGTCGTTGTGCTACTTCTCGAGTATTTGTGGCATTCGAGAAATATCACAACGAAATCGGTTTTGTGACAGACAAACGAAACGAAAAAGTGACAGACAGCTGGCACCACACACAAAAAAATGGATCAGCACAAGGAAATTGCTTGTGCGTCAACTTCCACTCATGAACCAATCGGCTGGCTGGTTGCAAACAACGAACGTCAGCATGCTAACCGCAGACGGCCAAGGCAGTCAGCAAAATGACGATCAGCAACAACGGGATTGTGCTCGTCTTGTCGTTCATTGTCCGTGAAACGTGCTTTTTGAAAATTCGCTGTTTTTTTGTTTTTGTCACTGTGTCACATCACAGCTTCTAACTTCTATTTATGTGATTCAAAATACGATCAGGCTGTCTAGTCGAAATCGCGGGTACTCCTTCAAAATACGGGTCCGCTCAAATTTCATCGCAGCGCGCTGGTTGATGGCTCAAATGAAAGCCCTCGTTCTGCTGAGTAATCCTGTGTATGGGTTTTTTGAAATTCAAAAATTTGAAGAAGTTATTTGAATTTGAAATTTTAGATAGAGTGGGTCTGTGGTGAGCTTGTCAAGTGCACTGAATGTTGTATTTATGTGCTTGATGGATATTTAGGATGGATACCGTTCACATGATTGCATGAAACAGTCATACGTCTGAAATTGGTGCTCACGGGTTACGGTAGCGGCAGTTTTGGGTCTTGACACGAAGTTGCAGAAAACCACTTTGTTTCTTGTGAATAACACTTGAAACATGCAGCATTATAACAGAATGTCAAAAACCGGATTTCAAGGATTACGGTAACTCTGCAGTAGGTCTCGACACGATTGCTTAAAAACGTCCTTTTATTGCCAAGAAAAGCTACTAGAATGATGGATACCGTTCACATGATTGGTGGGTTGACAGAAAACTTTGACATCGCAGTCGTGAAAATGAGAAAGTATGCCAATGAAACCCGGTAACGAATGCAGCAAGTGACTCGAAGGGTCGCGAACAAATGTCTTCTCAAGCAAAAATGTTGTGTAACATTAGCTGCGTTTGTACATGTAGTAAAAGTAGCGATGTCACCCTGAGAGTAGCCATACAGCACATGCCAATTTCGTAGCCGCCGTTTGCTGAACGTCGCTGAATGGGACAGCCGAGTGTTTTCTGAGTTCCGTTGCATGTTTCTAAAAGGTTTCAACTGTTATTCACAAGAAACAAAGTGGTTTTCAGCAACTTCGTGTCAAGACCCAAAACTAGAGATGTAAAGGTCAAAAAAAAAATTTTTTAATTTTTTTTTTAAAAAAGTAAAAAAATGAGCATTTTTATTATTTTTTTTATTAAAAATTTTTGAAATTTTTTCTTTAATGTGCCCTGAAAATGCCGTTTTTGGCATAATTTTTCGAAAGTTCAACAAAAATTTTCTTTGACTTTACCTTGTCACTTAGTCTTCAACGCTGCAGGTGGTATTCTGGATTGATTTATCGACTGTTTTTAGCCTTGGTGAGTGATGATCGACTCGCGCATTGAAGTACTTGAGCGTCGCAAAGGCTAGTTCAACAAATTCCGATGCCGCTAAGGTGAGATAGAAGCAGAGAACTCACATTTACTTACGCATCGTTTTTCAGGATCTCGAAAGGTTGAAATTGCACTGTCTGCCACTGCAAGCGTAACTTCGTTGGTTGCTCGTTGCTGTTTCGCCTCGTGTCGTCAGCATGATCACACCGGTTTGTTGTTGAACTTGTTTCCGTGTTATTTGAGGTGAATTGAGAGGCAAAACACGAGACGTGATGTCGTCGGTGGGAAAATGGGGTCGCCGAAACCAAGTCTGAAATTTTCACCCTCCTCCCATATGAGTGGGGGTCATGTGGTAAGTCGGTGGCTCCTCAGATGGCAATATTCGGACTCCTGAAAAATTCTGAACAACTTTCATTTTAAAAAAAAATTTAAAATTTTTTTTTTTTAAAGAAAAAAAATAGAAATTTTTTTTTCTTGACATCTCTACCCAAAACTACCGCTACCGTAACCCGTGGGACCAAACTTCCGACATATGACTGTTACATGCAATCATGTGAACGGCATCCATCATTCTAGTAGCTTATCTTGGCAATAAAAGGACGTTTTTAAAAAATCGTGTCGAGACCCACTGCAGAGTTACCGTAATCCTTGGAATCCGGTTTTTGACATTCTGTTATAAATGCTGCATGTTTCTAAAAGGTTTCAACTGTTATTCCCAAGAAACAAAGTGGTTTTCTGCAACTTCGTGTCAAGACCCAAAACTGCCGCTACCGTAACCCGTGGGCACCAATTTCAGACGTATGACTGTTTCATGCAATCATGTGAACGGTATCCATCCTAAATATCCATCAAGCACATAAATACAACATTCAGTGCACTTGACAAGCTCACCACAGACCCACTCTATCTAAAATTTCAAATTCAAATAACTTCTTCAAATTTTTGAATTTCAAAAAACCCATACACAGGATTACTCAGCAGAACGAGGGCTTTCATTTGAGCCATCAATCAGCGCGCTGCGATGAAATTTGAGCGGACCCGTATTTTGAAGGAGTACCAAATCGCGTGCGCGCTGTTTGTTCACTGTTGAACACATCTGGTAGTAAAACAGGTGGTTTTGAACGTTTTGTCGGGTGTTTTTTTGGTCGTCATCACTCATCCAGGCGTCTGAAACTAAAAAAAATGAAAATCGTTTTGTCAACAAACTGAATATCTATAGGTTTGCTTGACAACAAAGTACTCATTTGTCGACAATGACAATTACATTATTTTTTCTTCAAAAACAATATTGAAAAACAAACAAATTATGCACAATAAACATCGTGTAAAACGAAATAACCAGTAAAAACTGTGTTGATTGATGCGTCACAATGGGAGAAATTGGTGAGACAAAATAAAATTGAAAAAAATCAGAGCACTCTGACAAATTTTTAGACAATTCATCTCCTCTATTTGTAGATCACCAGGAAAATGTGCACCCACTAGCTGATTGCCGGGATTTGAATCGGCCTCACACTGATTGGTCAAATGGACGCCATGCAACCAATCAAAGTGAGAAAAAAAGATGCAGAAACTGCATTACTTTTAGTCTACAAACAGAGACACAAACGCAAGAAACAACCGACAACAGTAGTATTCAAAAAGCACGCGCATTCAAAAACGATCTTCGTTTTCAAGTGTTTTTAAAAACGACAGTGGAGTGCACTTTCAGGAATGAAGTACAATAGCAACAAATATCTGCCAGGTTTTGTCTTCGTCGTGGGCGGAGCGGAACTATATCTGTACGTAACATGATGTTTTGAAATGTTTTGCTTTGATTTTGCAACATAGTCTCGCAGTCAGAATAATTTTCTTGTCATACAGAACTGTGAGATTTCTGTGTTCAATAACGAAAAACACAAAGATATCTGGGCACGCTGTTCATAGTATAGCGGTATCATGAACTCACGAGCGTTTGAGAAATAAAAAATGCAACCAATCAACCATCATCAGCAGGCAAGTGCGTTTGAACACAAAAAACATAAAGGGCCATTCCCGCACGTGCTATCGTGAACGTACGTATGAACGTGCGTATGTTCTAAAACGGAAGCGCGCTGAAGCTGCGCTGTTTTTTTTTGGTTCATGAATGTGTAGCGAAGTGACGCTCGCTGACGCGCTTCAACCTCTATGAATGGCGCTTAAAGAGGCATTCATGAAGCAGTGGTGACGCTCACGCTCACCCGTTGCCAAGTGGGAACTGGTGCTGTTATCAACTCTCAGCAACAAAAAATGTGCAACAATATCCGAAACAAAAATCAACATCAGTATGTTGAAAATGGCAACAAAAAACCAATTTCATATGTTCGAAAAGCCGCTTATGAGGGTAATTGAAATAAACTGGCCTTCTCGAGAGACGATAAAAATATATAAAACGGCTTTTGGAAATTGCAAATGAATTAAATTTTTTGTTGTGACACACACACACACTGTACGTACACATACAACACAACCAACAACGTCTAAGAAAAAAAACGAAAAATTCTTTTTCGAACACTCGTACGAGCGACGCGCTGAACAAAAATGCAATGTACAAAAAACACAGTTGCCGCGAAAATCTGACTTTTTTTCAAACACTTCTTCCCCCTCCCAATAAATCAAACAAATCGCGTGCGAAAATGATCAATGAATGAACAATAAACCAAGAAATAATGATAAAAAGCAAGTAATAACAATTGTAAATACAAAAATCAAACAACCACACCACAAACTGCACGGCAAAGTGTGTACGGGAATGAATGGAAATGCACAATGACAAACACAATGAAACAACTCATCAGAAAAACCGCAATACTAAAAATATCGGCTGCATGACGTAAATGCTCTGCGTTTTCGCTGTGCATGTGTGTGTTGTAAAATAAAAAAAAGGCGAGCGGGTGGTCGAACGAATGTTTGTTCGAAGGTTTTTGGCAAGCAAAACAGAGAAGCACAGTTGTTGTGTAAATTTTGTCTGTCTGTGTACCAACTCGAATAAAACATTCAAAGCCTGACTGACACACACAACCTGTGTTCGGTTTCATTTTTATTGGTGTGAAATGTTGCGCACAATCTTGCAGTTACACCTGGCAAACATGAGCCCAGGGTAAAGAAACCAGAAGCAGGGTTTTTACCCCGATGTGCACTTGGGGATCAAAAACGTTTTCATCACCAAACCAGCCAAGCAAAAACACACATTGAATCGAACTCCAAAAAAAACGCGTTTATCGGATCGCTGCACGGCTGTTTTCGTGTAAAAAATCCCACAAAGAAAACCCTGCTTTTGATGTGTTTTATTTTGTACAAACGTTGAACTGTGCAGAAGCAGCTTCGGCTTTTTTGAAATAGCGCACACTGCTCAGTGAAAAGGTTCACTGAGGAAAAAGCGAAACAGGTTTGCTAAAATCTCGTTATTTTTCATGGGGGTGGGGTGGGGTGGATATAAGTCAAATTGGTTGTTGCTGCAGTGAGTTTTACGATTTGACTGGAATGTTGCTTTAAAAAAAGTCTGTTGCAACCGTGAGTTTTGTACACCCTGTAGGTGTGTGAAACAAGTTATTTCACATATAATACAATCTACGTACTCTACGACTACATGGTTGGATTGAAGATGACGTGTTTCCAAAACATAAACATTTTTTAAAACATGGTCCGACGCACACAACACAAACACACTGGCAGCGCGGATGTGTTCGTGTGTGACTATAAAACAGAAACATAAAAATTGAAACAGTGCAACTGAATTAGAGTTAAAACGGCAAAAAACACAAGAAAGAAAGAAAGAAAGAAACGCGCGGGAAGCGCAAAAACAACGAAAAAAAGTGCGGCCCAGTGCCCAGCCCAGCCCATTTTTTATGAACGTCAAAACGATTTGTCAGGGACAAAAACGGCATTTCTGCATTTATTATTGCTGTTGCCTACATTTCATATGAAGACAGGCAAGCTGAGTCATCATGCATTTTATAAAATGTACTCAGCACGCAGCACTCCGTCTTTCCGTCCACCACTGTCTGCTCGTGTCCGTGTGTCATCGTCATAAAAAAAAACAATTGTTTTCAAAACATCGGCATTTCTTAAATCAATGATCGCCCCAGCGACGAAGAACTCTGAGCAGCGTTCGATGAAAGTCTGTTGTATTTGTGTATCATTTTCAATTAGTTGATTAGTTGGATACACACGTTATGTATGCACTGTGTGCGGGCACTGCTGTGGAGGCGGAATAAACTGCAGCCAGAGAGTGTACTTTTATTTGTACGATTTTCTTAGAAAAAATTGCTTTTGAAAGACAAGAGCACAAAACCTACCTGAATAGTAAAACTAAATAGGTTGTCACGAGGCTACAGTGTACAGTGTATCTGCGACTGTTTCTGTGCTACGATTTTTTCTGGAAATCAGGAAAAAAATCCCACGTTTAAAGTTTTCTTCGGCTAAGCTTGAGCCGAGCCCAAAAAGTTGTTGTTCAGCTATGTACATGTACAATATATAGAAACAGCAGCTGTTTTTTGGGATGGAAGTTCAATGCAAATTACGGTTACTGGTTCATAACTTGAATGAGGCTAAAGTAGAGCATTACAGGTTTATAACAATGTTTTGAGAAAATTTTAAAAGAATCTAAACCGACAGACCATTATACCATCGTGCTGGCTAAAAATGCATGGCTAAAATTTTTTTAAACACCCCCATCACAGTTGTTGTGCGTTCAAAATTTTTTGGTAATCGAAACATTCTCCTTCTTATTTTCGAATGGGAAAACTTTAGATCTCAGTTTATTCGCTGCATTTGCATCTAAATTAAAGCCCAAATGGTTGAGGCGCTGGATAACAAGTCTTTTGAAAAGTTTTTACTAGTTTCCATAAACCTTCAAATAAAAAAAAGGAAACTTGCAAAACGGAGGTTGAACTTACGTTTCACAATTTTGACAGCTGAAATAGTATTTGCTTTTTTAGCCTAAAATATAAAAAATAGCACGAATCCACGCTATCTGCGGTACAGTATATCTGAAAACATGCAACGTTCACGGGTCAACCCGATTTGCTTGGTGCAGTGTTTGCGAGGCAGCTTTTGTGACGCTTATTCCATTTTTTTGTTCCACATTGTTGAAGAGACTTTCGAATGTCATATGTCGTCTCCGTCGTCAACATACGTATAACTGCAGATAAGCATCATCAGCATCATTGGTCTGTTGATGCACCAAGCGGCTGCTGCACCTGCAACTGTCAACTCTGGCGATTATCAGCAAACGGTGATTGACAACTGCACGCTGGGGTTGGAGTGCATGAAGATGAGCGTAAAAGCGGCATACGACTGTGTCACCGCCAATCTGTGCGTGCTTTGAAATCAAATGCCTAACTTGGCGTTAAATTCCCGCACAAACCGTTTTAGAACCTGCACCTCGCCGCAGTCGGTTGTAAACAATACAAATCTGGAGGGACAGATGAGCGCGTATAGAGCAATCGAAAACTGTTCCACTATTGATGAGAGAATGTGGGCACTGTTGGAGGTGGTGCACGAAAACTCGGCAAGACCAATGTGAGTGCCTGAATAACAAGGAAAAATTGATTACTAGCAGATTGCGGGCTAGTAAGTCAGGTCATAGGTCATGCGCATGAAACATGTCTGAGACTTTTATGAAATTGTTTTTTCTTGACATTGTGTCGTTGTGAGCACACATGCTGATGCATACATGTATATTCTACATGATGCACATGTCCTTGCACATGTTCGTGCATTTATTGATGCAGATGCACAAGCCCGTGCGCTTACCGATTCAAATTCACTTCAATTTTCAGAAGCACAGAAAGGCTGCATCTGCATTGTTTTCAAAAAAGGTTGCCTTTTCTGCTTAACAGAAATTAAGTGCACATGTGAATTAATAAGTGCTCGAACATGTGCATCTACATGTGCATTATTTATGATTATTATTTTTAGGCGTGCACTTTCTGCAGAACACTGATTCACTTTTATAGTTGCGTTAACGAGATTTCGTCGCTGGCAGAATTTGAACCACTCAACTGCATAGCGTATTTGCCTCCGAACGGCAAGCGCAAATGCATTGAAGGGTAAGTGCGAGGGTGTTGGGGCTTTTCTATTCATCGCTAATAAAAAAGGAAAACGTCTTCGTACGATGTAACGATTCACAGTGGCGTCCAAAAGTGCTGGAACGCTGCGCGCGTGCGTGTGTGTTGCGCGCGTGTTGCGTCAGCCGTACAAACGCTATTATAAGAATTTATGGGCAACGTTGGGTTCACGGGACACTTTTCGACCCAACGTTGCCCATAAATTATAATAGCGTTTGTTCGGCTGATGCAACACGCGCGCAATAGACAGCACAGAAGCGCGCAGCGTTCCAACATTTTTGGCCGCCGCTGTAATTGCTGCGTTTTTGCAGTAAGAAAACAGACTGCGATGAAATGGAGCTCCTGGCGCCATCTGTTCCGTGCATTCAGATAGTCGGAAACCTAATCATTAAAGAGATGCCCGCGTACGACATTGAAACTTTGCGAGCTCATTTGCGCATTATTAAAGAACTCACGCATCACGTCGTAGATGTAGCGGCCAGCATCTCCGAAGAGGCTGTGCTCCGTGCGGAGAACGGTGCGCAAGATGCAACGTGATTGCACTGTGTTTGCTTTGTCAGTTGTCGTTTGTTAGGTCAAAAGTTACATTGTATTTTGTGTCTTTTTTGTGCACATGCAAACGCAGAATAACCGATGGCACCACCGATTACCTACAGTATGTATCTGATATTTCCACACCACAGCACACACAACTTCACATAAGCAACTCTCTTAATGAGAACATTCTATTCTCAACTTATTGGCCGCAGTGTTTCTAAGCAATCGTTGAAAAACTTAAACCACTGTATCTAGCTATATCTTTCCGTGCGAAGGAGGCGGAGTAATGTTGAACGATGTGTGGAAAAGCTGCACAGCTGAAAAGCTGTTTCTTGCCAGAACGCAGAACGAATATGAATTAAAATAAATTTTGTTAGTGAGAAAAGATTCTGATTGGTTGTTTCTCAATTTCTTGCACAAAGATGTCGTCAGAATACCGTTGCCATCCTCGTGGCATGGTGGTAGTGCATTAGACTACGACTACAGTCTGTGCGCTCGGGGGATCGAGCCCCGCCGAGTGGTGTATAGGCACTTAATGACAGAGAAAACTCGATGGGCGCCTTAGTCAATGGCATTCTGTACGCTTCTCTGGGTTAGCCCTGGCTAAAAACATCGCCTAAAAATCACAACAACAACAACAACAACAACAAGAATACGTTAAGTTTTGCTGATTTCAAATTGCCGCGCAGCCATGAAACATTTTATCTATCTGTGCGTGCAAACGCGTGTTGGGTCACGTTTAATAATAAAGATAATACACTGTTACACGGCAGGGGCGGAAACATCAGTTTTCTCCTTTTGCTCTTTGTCAATCCTTTGATGAAGCTCGATAAGATGTGTGCAAACGGAAAGTTGGAATGCGTAGAATCTGGTCCCAAGTCGCCCTGCGACTGTTTCTGTGACACGACGTTTACAGGAAATCGGAAAAACGAATCACACTTTCTTAACGTTTGAAAAATCCTTCAGCTCCAGTTTTGGCCCAACAACTTTGTTGCTCACCCGAAGCAGCAGCAGCTGTATTGAATCAGTTTGATTTGTGTTGTTTTATTATTTGTTTGAGTAAACCAGTCGGAAAGAAGAGAATTAAAATAAAACGACGCCGGCATAATAAAACTGTCCGACCGTTAATAGGAACAACGGTCAGCACTACAAGTAGCACAATAGATAAAGCACTGACTGACACCGGACAGACACCCGTAACGGGTATTTATGCGGTGAGTCACGTGACAGCGGATTGATCAGCTCACCACAAAAACAAATTCGAAACAGCCAATCAACATTCAGAATCCAACAACACAAACCAATCAGACGCGACCACTACCATCAATCAGAAACGAGTAGCCAAGCGTTTGCAGTGTATACACACACCCTGTTATACATCCACGCAGTCACCACGCCGCATACTTTGGCACGAACGGGAAACTGCACGGTGCAAGACTCAAGCATGGGCTCAGGTAGGGCGTTACAGGTTTATAACAATGTTTTCAGAAAATTTCTGAAGATTCGCAGCCGACAGACCAACTACAGTATACCGTCGTGCTGATTTCACGAAACGACAATACGTAAACTAGACGGGTGGCGGAGAACTGAGGGAAGGAGGACTGAGGCCCGGAGGACTGGTCACAGCTCACACGCGCGGGCCGCTTTATGGGCAGCTCGCAATGACACCACGCGCCAAGCTGTCAATCAAGTTCGCGCTGCGATTGCACCTGGTCAGCACGCTGATGCACCGTCTGAAAAAACAATGGCACGTTTTTTTCGTTCCCAAAAGGCACGGCACCAGCACATCCCACCGCAGGTTGCAACTGTCGCCGATGATCTGGTGTTGGAGGACAAACACACACGGTGGCAACTGGTGAGCGATTGCTGTTGGCCGACATCAACGTCAACAACGAGCCTACGCGTCGGATGCTCGTCTGGGCAAGCGATTTCTGGTTGAACTTCATGCGGCTATGCGACGATTTTGCTGGTGACGGCACGTTTCACGTTGCACCTCGCTTGTTCAGGCAGCTTTATTCAATTCATGCCGTTCGCCGCTCGCCTGCGTTAGATCCTGCAAAGTACCCAGCGCATACAATTCCAACGGTCATTGCACTTCTACCCGATAAGACGCGCGAAACGTACGCGGCGTTTTTTGAATGCATTGCGAATGCTTTGCCCAATTGGCAGCCCGCCGCGATGATGACCGATTTTGAGCAAGGAGCGCGCGCCGCATTTCAGCAGCAGTGGCCGAATGCGCAACTTACTGGCTGCTTCTTCCATTTCTGTCAATGCATCTGGCGCAAAATTCAAGAACTGCGCTTAAAAACGCGCTACACCGACGAAAACGAGCACACTTTCCAGAACTATGTGCATGCTATGTGCGCTTTGGCGTTCATTCCAGTTGCTCATGTTGATCACGGTTTTGAGTTGGTTGTGAAGAGCGTCACTAATCTGTGTAGTTTGTGTTTTTTTCATTTTGCTGTGCTTCGTCTCGGTGTATTTAGGTATATCCTATTCACACGGTGTTCATGGTCTTATTCGGTGTGAGCATGCATCAGATTCTCAAAGATTGTGGATATTTTGTTGCTTGTGGTGCTGTTTGAGGTGCTGTCATTTATTTCATGTTTTTCTACATTTTGGCTGCATATTTATTTATCAAAGATTTACAAAACTTCATGATTCCGATATGTTTTGAAATTTACAAAAGCTTTGAAACGCTTTATTTGCCGATTTTGTGACACATATTTTTTTGAAAACTTTGCTATTTATTTGTGAAAGTTTTGATTAAAATCGCCATTTTCAATTCGCTGCATTTGAATCTAAGCCTAATTTAAGCATGACAACAAGCCTAAAAGGATCTATGTTTTCAAAGAAAGAAGAAACTTGAAGACGGGGATTGGACATTTCACAGTTTTGACAATTTTGACAATTACACGCAAAACATGATGCACATGTTGATGCAGATGTTCGTGCAAACCGTGCACAAACCCGTTCAGTTAAAGCAAAAATTATTCATTTTTGTTTTGCAAACATTTTTTGCTTTTCTGAAAATTGAAGTGTATCGATCAGTGCATGGGCTTGTGCATCTGCATCAATAACTACTGTTGTATTACACGAGTTTTCACCGCAGGTGTTCAGCGCATTGAAATTTCCTTTAACGCAACCAAAACTTCTTGTTCAGCTGAAGAAACAACAGATGTTTTGTGGGAAGGAACTTGGTGAGACGCTCATATTTACAGAATAACGATATTTTGCAAAAAAAATTAAAAAAAAAGATTTGAAGCCGAATAACCACTAAGTTTTTTGTGCTAAATAAAAACAACAATAAAATCAACCCTGTCACAATTTTTTTTATTGATCGGCATTCAGAATTTTGGGTAACCATAACCAAACGTTTTGTTTCAGAAACAGTTTTGTTTTTGAATAAACCTTCCGTGGTTAGTAAGGCCTTCTACAGTATCTGAGTGACCGCTTTGTTTGTCAAAAGCTGATATACGTGACCGTGACACTGTGATTGATATCAAAGACTGACTACAAAACAAAGGATAAAATAATTTTTTGTGCTTTAGATCAGAGAGAATTTGAAAAACGTTTGATACTTACGTATCATAGTTCTATCGATTTTTACCGTGTTTATCTTTTTGCCTAAATTTGCACTATTGTTGGATCATCGAATTCACGGCTACCTGGAAGAAATGCAACGTTCACTGGAAAACATAATTTACTTGGTGTAGTTTTACGTGACTCTAATTTTATTTTAGTTTCATATTACAATGTATCTGCCCAAGTTCGAACCATGTTTTCTTGCTATACAGGTGTTTGTTCTTTGCATGGACAGTCTGTTGAACGGAGGTTGAACTTACGTTTCACAATTTTGACAGCTAAAATATTTGCTTTTTTAGCCTAAAATATTAAAAATAGCACGAATCCACGCTATCTGCGGTACAGTATATCTGAAAACATGCAACGTTCACTGGTCAACCCGATTTGCTTGGTGCAGTGTTTGCGAGGCAGCTTTTGTGACGCTTATTCCATTTTTTTGTTCCACATTGTTGAAGAGACTTTCGAATGTCATATGTCGTCTCCGTCGTCAACATACGTATAACTGCAGATAAGCATCATCAGCATCATTGGTCTGTTGATGCACCAAGCGGCTGCTGCACCTGCAACTGTCAACTCTGGCGATTATCAGCAAACGGTGATTGACAACTGCACGGATAAGTTGGAGTGCATGAAGATGAGCATAAAAGCAGCATACGACTGTGTCACCGCCAAACTGTACGTGCTTTTCTTTGAAATAAATTGGTTACAGTAGTACAATGTTCTGCTTTGGTGTGTGTAACGGCACCACCAGTCTGCCAACCAATCCGAGCTGCTGTGTGTGATGCCCGGTGGACGACGTTCGGGTTTTTTACTTTACTTTTTACTCAATTAAAACGACTTCACTTTTATTAAAACGACGACAAAAGACAATAAAAATAAACAGGAACAAAATGGCACTAACGGCATATTCTTAATACATAAAATACGGCACTTTTATAAGTACTGGGAACGAATGAAAGAAAAATAGCTGAACAAAAGTTTAAGAAAACCGGTGAGCATCTAGGAAAAAAGTAGATGAGCGTTGGAAGTCAAGCGCTCTGTCATAGGCAGTTTACCGTAAACTATTGCTTTGTGTGAGAGTGCAGACACGACGACTAAAGTAAGAAATTACAGTATATAGTTGGCGTTAAATTCCCGCAAAAAACCGTTTTAGAACCTGCACCTCACCGCGGTCGCTTGTAAACAAAACAATTCTAGACGAACAGATGAGCACGTTCAGAACAAGCGAAAAATGTGCCACTGTTAAGGGGAGAATGTGGACACTGTTGGAGGTGATGCACGAAAACTATGCAAGACCAATGTGAGTGCCTGAATAACAAGGAAAGATTGATTAACGAGCAGAAGGCAGGTCATGCGCATGAAACATGACTGGGGCTTTTATGAAATTGTCATGATCTTGACTTTGTGTCGTTGTGAGCACACATGCTGATGTACATATTTTACGTGATGCACATGTCCGTACACATGTTCGTGCACTTATTAATGCAGATACACTAACCGATGCATCGATTCAAATTCACTTCAATTTGCAGGAAGCACAAAAATGGCTGCATCTGCATTGTTTTCAGAAAATAAATCAGGTTGCCTATTCTGCTTAACAGAAATTAAGTGCACATGTGCATGTGAATCGGTAAGTGCACGAACATATGCATCAACATGTGCATTATTTATGATTTAGTAATTTTAGGCGTGCAGTTTCTGTACAAAACTAATTCACTTTTGTAGTTGCGTTAACGAGACTTTGTCGCTGGCAGAACCTGAAAGACTCAACTGTATAGCGTATTTGCCTCCGAACGGCAAGCGCAACTGCATTGAAGCGTAAGTTCGAAGCTTTTATGTTCATCACCAACAAAAAAAATGAAAACGTCTTCGTACCATAAGACGATTCGTAATGTTGTACATTGTTCAATATAATTGTTGCGTTTTTGCAGTAGGAAAGCATCCTGCAAAGCAACGGATCACCTGATGCCAATTCGTCCGTGCGTACAGCACATCGAAGACCAACTCACTCAGGGCACGAACGAGGACCAGCGTGTAGAGGAAGCTCATATGCGCATTCAGAATGCAATGGCGATCCACATCATAGGAGAAGCCTACAGAGAGGCTTGGATCAGTGCACAGAACGGTGCGCAAGATGAAACGTAATTGCACTGTGTTTGCTTTGTTAGTTGACATTTGTCAGGCCTCAAGTAACATTGTATTTTGTGTCATTTTTGTGTACATGCAAATGCAAAAAATAGATCTTAATGCAACTGATGTCTATGACGACTACTATGACGACTACTATGACGACGACTATGACGAAGACTATGACGAAGACTATGACGAAGACTATGACGAAGACTATGACGACGACTATGACGACAATTATGACGACTATTACGATCCAACAGTTCGTCTGCTAACGACCCACGATGCGAATTCGAAGGATGAGGATGTTCAGACTTCGAGTATCAATTGCACGAAAACGTTGCAGTGTGCGAAGTTGATCATAAAAGCGGGACACGATTGCCTGACGAGCGCAGTGTACACGGCATTCAATGTTGCACAAATCCAGCTAGACATTGAACAACTGCAAAACTAAATTTCAGAAACTGCACCGCACCGCGGGCGTTTTGGAACGTCAGTAAACAAGACGAACAGCTCAGCGCGTTCAGAGCACACAGCAGCTGCTCGGATGTCAAAGAGGGCGTTTGGGAGATGATGCTGATGGCAGTGGACGCGTTCACGAGGCCAATGTAAGCAAACACAATGAGCACAATGTCAGTGATGAATTGAAAACAAAGAAAGCATTTGCTTGGGTATCTGGGTGAATACCCTGGGTAAAAGTATCTGGGGTTTTTTACCCAGATACCCAATGATTGGCCGAAGAAGGTGTCCGAGTGGCATCGAAACGTTCCAAATTAATTGTAACATCAAACAACTAAGGTGAATCGCGTTGACAAACACAAACATTAGTGGGCTTGCGGGTGTCACAACATATGCAGGGTGATTCAAAAAACACAAGATAAGAATCGGCTCTAGTACTGTTTGTTTCGCATTCATTATACATAGGATAGACAAGTTCGTCTGAAATTTTAACTCAAAAAGTAAGAAATTATAGGTGATGCTTGGTTAATACTTCAACCCAAATCATCTTCTAATGTCTGGCAGTGACTTCCAACAGACTATTCTTGTGATGCTTTATTGTTGGTTTCTGGTTGTTGTGATTGATGTGGGTTGATTTGTGAAGTGCGCATCTAATCTCCAGATAAATCTAGCCGGTCTAATGATGCATCTGGTTCACCTTCACAGTTGCGTCGACGAGCTTTCGACGCCTCCAGTGCCGGGAAAACTCAACTGCGCGGTGTATTTGACTGCGCACGCACGTCGCACCTGCGCTAAAGCGTAAGTGCAACAGTTGTTGTGAACGGGAACGGAAATTACGAATCGCAATAAAATACTGCCGCACTGTTGTTTAGACAAAAAAATTCTTTCACGCTTCTTCTTTTTTTCATGGTTGTATGTTCGTAACTTTGCTGCAATTGACGTTTTATTACAACAACCAGTTTGAAGGCATGAATCAGAACACTGAATTTGCATACAGCTAAAAGCTTCGTGAGCTCTGCGCGGTGCGCAGATTTGACAGACAATCACAATATTCGCGCAATGTGAAACACACTACAGGGTGCGCGGAAACTATCGCGGATTATCCGTTTGGAAATCCGCTACAACTATGTGTCGTTCTATTGGTGCACATACATACGCACACGCTACATGTGTAAAAAAGTTCGTGCTGTTTTGTATTGCAGCAAGAAAGAACACTGCCACATCGGAGCTCTGTTGAACGAGCAGTTTTTGCTGTGCGCGGCGCACATCGAGGAGCAACGCAATACGGTGGAGGACTTGGGCGAGCGTGTTGAAACTGTCGACAGCATCGAGAAAATCCTGGGGCGCATGGTTTTCAAGCCGACAGTGCACGGTCATCAGGAAAAGGCAGGAAAAAGCACGCAAAAATAGGCAAAGCTATTCCCAAGCTACATATTCCAAACTTGCGCCTTCAAGCTCAGGCAATTCCCAGGCCATTTTTCGATTTTGAAAGAAAACTATGTGCCGAGCATGCATGCTGCACCAACAATTGTTTTTAGGGTACGGTATGGCCGAATACATAAGCAGTCCTTGTATTCTCCCACAAGGCCGGATTAGTCGCAGACTAGGAGTTGTCTTTTTCAAGAATCCCAAGATACGGTGATTCCCAATCGTGTGTGCAAGAGAGAAAGAATGAGCAGAATATGTAGCACAAAGAATAAATTAGTTTAAAAAACCACGTCAAATTTGACACACAATTGGGTATCTCAATGGCTTTTTTCTTTCATTCAAATTTCTCGCCTCCTTGCACCATGTTTACCTTGAAAAAAGCTGCCATGCTTACTCGGCCATTCCGTACGTTTGCGCTGCGGAAAACCAATTCGACAGATGATGTGCTCAATTTCGTCTGTTTCACGATTCCTGTGACTCGAATCATTGGAAATATTTTTTCTGCGTGTCTGCATTTTCAACATGAACATGCAGTCAGAGATTTTTCTTTTCAAATCCAGTTCATCAACCAGCTCTTTTTGGGCATGATTGGTCTGTCGACGGCTGATGATGCAGGTGCGACGAACCTCGATTCAAAATGCTTGCAGTGCGCAAAGTCGATGGCCGAAGTGACGTACGACTGCTTAACTGCCCAAGTGTACGGTTTTGATTGGATTTTATCCTCTACCATACGAAACTTTTAATCTACCGTTGAAAGACGCTGGCTAGTTTTGCGGCAATTAACTCCAACCAAAAAGTCATTAACGACATAATTATTTAAGAACATGTACCTCATCGCGAGCGATTTGGAGCAGAGTTGAACGGGATCAACAAAAGAGCAGGTTGCGAGCAAATGTCAATTGTAGGAATGTTAAGGAGAACGTGTGGACGATTTTGTGGGCGGGTGTTTTCGATATCTACGCAAAACCAATGTGAGTGCATTTCAACGAGAAAAAAATAAAACAAAGCTTTGATTTGGAAAAAAGTCTATAAATCTAAGAAGTCTCAAGCCCGTCAAAGCCTAAGCCTAAGCCTAAGCCTAAGCCTAAGCCTAAGAGTAAGCGTAAGCCTAAGCTAAGCCTAAGCCTAAGCCTAAGAGTAAGCGTAAGCCTAAGCCTAAGCCTAAGCCTAAGCCTAAGAGTAAGCGTAAGCCTAAACATACGGAATGGCCGAGTAAACATGGCAGCTTTTTTCAAAATGTATGGAGCGTGTCAAATTTGAATGAAAGAAAAAGACGTTCAGAAACCCAACCGCGAGTCAAATTTGATGTGTTTTTTAATTACAATCTATCCCGCTAATATATGAAACTAGCTGATTGGTTGGTCATAGCAACACCCAGCGCTGATTGGTTAATCATGAGCAGTTCTCAGCCCTGTTTGGTTGGTCATCACGTCATGTTCGCGTCATGATGCATATCTTTTCCAGTTGAACTGTAATTGATTCTTCGTGATATTAGATACCCTACGTTCCTTCTTTTTCTTCCTTGCACACACGATTCAGAACAATCTTGGAATTCTTAAAAAAGAAAACTCATAATCTGCGACTGATCCCGCTTTACAGACAAGCACTGCCTCATTTATTCGGCCATACTGTATGTTCACATACAGGAAGCAAAAAAGATCGCACCCAAGAAGGGTTAAAATAACACCTGAGCATCAGCGCGCTTCAGCGCGCGCGAATGCATTGTAAGCCTGAAGCCTGAGCCTGAGGTGGAGCCTGAGGTTGAGCCTGAGGCTGAGCCTAAGCCTGAGCCTGAACCTGAACCTGAACCTGAACCTGGGCCTGAGGACTCATTCATGCAGTCGTGCGCACAGAAGTGCGCTGAATCGAAGGCGTCAGTTTTTAAAAGCATGTGAACCTGCACTGTTTTTTTGCTTCATGAATGTGAAGCGAAGGGACGCCGCATGAACTAAAACCCTTCGGTTATACCTGACGTATGCGCATACGGCACGGCACGGCCCGTCACGTCACGTCGATTTAGGCCCCGTGTTATTGCATACTACCGTTCATACCTGACGTACGTCGACGTACGTCTTCATACGTCAGGTGTAAACGAGCCTTAATGCTGGCGCTTAAGCCCACGCCTTAGTCAAAGTCAAAGCCAAACCGATCATTCCTGCTGAAGCTGCCGCCCTGCGTTTCAATGTGATCATGCATGATCGTACTCTAAAATCTAAAACGTGAAGCGCGCTGAAATGAATTAAAGTTGCGCAGTTTTTTTACTTCATGTGTGAAGCGTGAAGTGTGAAGCGAAGTGGAGTAACGCTGGCGCTTCATGCTCCATTGAGTCACTAACTACTAATAATCTTTTATTTATGCACAAAGCAGTTGTGTCGAAGAAATTTTGGCAGTACCAGTTACTGAACCACTCAACTGTACAGCGCCGAACGAAGCGATTGACGTGTGCCGTGGAAGGTAAGATCAATGATTCCTTTGACGAGATTTTTAACGTCTTCTTTAACGGCTTGTCGCACGCTTAAAAAACATGCAAAAATACCAACATTGATGCCGTCCCAAAATTTGTGCTGAAATGCTAATGGCTTTAAAAAAGTTTAAAAAAGATGGCTCAAAAACCTAAGCGGTGCATGCACACTGCGTGTGTCATCAGGCGACGTGAACTCAGTGGCAATTCGCGGAATTGCCTGTGCCGCGACCGACCAGTGATGCACGGCGATGCAGTAATTGTGCGGGATCACGGGGGGGGGGGGGGCAATGCGGCTATTGACTCCGCAAACCGCAAACCAGGAGCTTCTCAAATCTGTGCGGCGCAACGTTTGACTTTTTCTGCAATTTTATGGCACGTAGGTTTTGGCATGGCACGCATTTCTGGCAAAGCATTAGCATACGCATTTTTGGAATGTGTTTTGAAATGTATTTTGGCATTTTTTGAGTGTGCGTTTATATGCCGTGACGTGATGGTCACGTTTTGTTGCTGATGCGGGTGGTTTTCACATTGTAGCGAACTGGAGGGCTGCAATGAGAGATTGACAAACAAAGAATCGCTGCAACATTGCTCAACGTACATCGTTGAGCAATTCGTTCGGATGGATCGTCGGTTCATGGCAGCCATTGAGCATGTTTCAAAAATAATCAACATCAATCACTCCTGATGATGCGACAATGGACGAGGAAGAGGCAGAAGCTGTGATTGATATTGAAGAAGAAAATAAGAGGCGGCAATTGCAGGTGCCAAAGAATGGTAGTGTTATGCATTGTGCTTGTTTTTGTTAGATCGGGTATTGTTGTGATTGTGATTATTGGCTTTACACAGAGTTTGTTGTATGCCCCAACAAGAATTAACCCATATGGCCCCGAATGTTACCGTTAAGTCTGCATATAAGGTCTCCTTATATAAATTTGAAAATCAAAAATTTCTGAAAAAAGTGGAATTTTGTGTGACAGCCTTATAAGTGGGAGGAGGTCTTATAAAGCAAATATTAGGAATTCCGGGCCTTATAAACGGGGTAGGATTTCGACCAAGTCAAAATTTTGAATTTTTTGGTTTCCCGCCGTGTGACATTCCGCCCACTTTTGGGTGGGGGTCTCATAAGTGGGAGGAACCTTATATGCAAGACTTTACGGTATACACTGTATATGCGACCAAAAACAACTTCTGCCGGTTGATTTTATCAAGCCAATGTTACTCTCGATATACGACAGTAAGTGTAACCATGAATCCGGTTTCACCAAATGCAGTTCCAAGAAAAAGAAAAATGAGTAGTGATGATGAAGACAATAATGATCAATATGCGGGCGGTGAAGAAACGCGGAAGCGAGAGAGAGCGAGAGCGAGACAGATCACGCCGCGCTGAGCGCCACGGTCACTTCCGGAAACGAGCCACCGGTCGGCAGGACCTCCTGTGGCGAGCCGGCCTCGCCGCTCGACACGTACTGCACGACCACTTTGTCGTCCTTCGGCGGGCCGGGCAGTCGCGTCACCTGGGTGTGCATGAGAAACCGTTGCGCGTTCGCTAGATGGAACACCAGACAACATCGTGACATGCAGGTTATAATAATAATGAAAGGCGCGGTGTACCACGGATCCGGCACCGATCAACCCAGATTCGAGAATGACCGCAAGCCGCATGCGGCCGTGTTTCTTTGCGGTCGCCGGTTTAAAGGCCCGTTCATACTGACGTATGGTGACGTACGTTGACGCACGTCAAAGGCACGTCTCCATGAACGGTAATATGCAATAACACACGACCTAGCGTGTCGTGCCGTGCCGCACATGCATACGTCTGTATGAACGGCAGCATGCAATAGCACGGGACCTAAAGTAACGTGACGTGCCGTGCCGTAAACGCAGACGTCAGTATGAACGGGCCTTCAGGGATATGGTCGTGTTCCGCGGTACATCCGCGGTCCGTGTGAAACCGGAAACCGTGTGACCGTGCAACAGTTGCCTCACAAGGTGCGCGGTTTCAAGCGGAGGTGCGGTGTGGTACCTCGATTTGTATGGCCTGCTGTGCGTCGACGAACGCGTAGACGGGCTGTATGCGATAGAGCGAGTTGTCGGTGCATTTCACCTTGATCGCCAGCTTCTCCTCGGTCACGTTCACGCACTGCAGCGTCGTCGTGCCTCCGTCGGCGGCCACTTGCGCTGCTGCTGGTTCAACGACGATGCCCGACATGATTCGTGTTTCTTAGGATGAATGATGATGCTTCAATTCGGGGGGTGTAAAGGTGTGGATTGGTGAGTTCAACCAGTTGTGGTGGAGTGTGAGACCTTGTGTGGAAGTGAGGAATACCGTGCCGTTTCGGCCGGCTTTTATGTCATCGCTCGCGTTAATTGTCGCGCTTAATTGCCGTAATATAGTACTGTTTTTTTGTGGAACAGTTGTTTTTGAAGATCAATTAAACGTGAGATTGCAAGCTAATTAGTCGTTTTATGAATTTGACTAGCGCTATTAGGCGAAACTCGCGTCGTCGACAGAGGTAAACTAGCCTTGATTACTGGTTTTTCGCAGCCAATTAGCACAGATGATTTCAAGTTTGTTTTTTTCATTTCCCAGACTGTGCACAGCTAGGAAAGTGAAAACCATGCACTTTTGTCCAACGAACAGCCTCCATGTTCTTCGTAAAATTTATCAGCATTCACTGTTTAGAAGTATGGGGCGAATATTTTTGGAGAATTCAAAAGTTCTAGACATCCACTTTTCATCATTCAACATGTTCATTTGAGTTTTATTCATAGATATTTCGAGGTCTCACGCACAAATTATACCGACACAGACACAACGACATTTTAGCATGCTGACCAGAGCTAAAAACGGAAAAAACAAAGCAGACAACAAAAAATAGTTGTGAAATATAAATTTAAAATTCTGTGTAAAAATGCGAACAAACATCAACACCGGATATGAGGTCAGTTTTCTTAAATCATTTTTTTACTTCGGACAAGCTTCGTACTGTATTACAGTATCTACCGTAACGCGTTTCGACACGATCTTTTTAATTCGAGAAATTTATATCTAAATCGTTCGAAAAAAATCCGGTTTTATTTTTGTCTAATCAATTCTACAAAGATTTCAATAAAAACTATCTTGGTACGAACTGCGTGATCCTGACATGCAATAGCATATCGCGATTTGGCTTGCCCGAAGTTGTAACACCGATTCAAAAAAGAAAACCATATTTCAATATGGATACCATATTTAAGAAAAACTATTTTTTATGTTAATAAAAGAAAGATGGAAGCCCTGAAGAGTAAATTTGTGTGAGAGAGAGATGGAAAAAAACAAATATAATTTAACAGAACAATCTACAAAATCTAAAACACAAGTTCAGAAAAAAAACATCAAAAACAAATTGTGAAAGATAAATCTGAAAACACTGGTATGAATGAATGACAAAACAAGACAGCAAACTATCGAATAATACATATTCTCTGCAAAAACAAAATGAAACTGTAACCGTATGATTTCATACCGAAGAATAATGGAGCAAAACACGGTGAATTAGCTCAACACAGGTCTGACGCGAATACTGCAAATGAAAACCTCTGGGCAGTTCTTCGGAAACAGTAACATGTACTTCAGAAAACCCACTTTCTCTGCTAGCAGTTAATTGGTCGCATTTGAATGTGGCACGGTCTGGGTGGCCCCTGTCGATCGTTGTGTTTGTCAGCGCATGATAAAAAAAGCATTTTCCATGCCTGCCACAGCCAGGCACATAGCCTAGAAAATAATCATATCAATCAGATCCAGCCAACCAGTGCGCCCGATTCAAATGGCACAGCCAATCAGTGCATGTTTTCGCCCAACGAACTTACTGCAGCAAAAGCAAAGCACGAGGTTTCACGCCAGCAAAAGTGCCGTAATACTGGAGAATAGAAAAAGTGCTCGTCTGAAGACATGTTCATTCCATCAGCGTCGCACAGTCACTAACTCAACACATAGACACACACACACACACTTGTTTGTCAGTGTGTTTGTTTGTTTCTGCACAGTGAACGTCCGTCGACAAGAACTCATCATCAGTCCCAGTCTGAAGATGTGCAGTGTGTTACACAGAAACGTTACACTGGCACAAACACACGTTGGGTCATCCACAAGTCACAACACGCGCGCGTGCCATCAAATGGAGCACGATGTCACATACAGTCGAACTCTGAATTATAGGGAATCCGTTGATTGGTTGGTGATCGCGTGATGCATGCTTTCTATGCAGGCATTGCTGTGGGGGTGCGGACTTACTCCGCCGGAGTACGCCTGCACAGAAAGCATGCATCACGTGGTGACCACCAACCAATCAGTTGATTCCTATAATTTAGAGTTCCACTGTATGTTACAGCGTATGACGGCAGTGCTTTATGCCATGGAAGCAACACCACGACCAATGTGCCTGTGCGTTTGTCTGCGACTGTGCGCAACTGAGCGTTAAGGGGCATTCATGAAGCAGTATTTAGTGACTGCGTAGCTACATTGTATGTTTTAACACAGCTACGCGTCACTAAACACTGCTTCATGAATGCCGCCTTAACTCTGTTGGACACTCGCTCGTGCGCAGCAGTCTTCCGACCAGCCGTTCACCATAACACCAGCGCCAACCACCACCTATGTGCCGCTATCATAACATCCGCTGCATCGGCTGCACTGACGCGATCGCTTTCGTCTCGACGCCGCACGGCGCCGCGTGCTGCGTGCACAACGCCTGCAACCGTTGCACCTCCGCGTGCACCGCCGTCAGCTCGTCATCCAGCTGTCTGCCCTTGTCCTCCAACCCGTCCACCTCCATCTCGAGCTCCTGTATTCGATCGAGCTTCCGTTGGCGGCATTTCGTCGCCGCGATTCGATTGCGTTCACGTTTGCGCATCAGCTTCTGGCGTTCCTGGTCGGCGGCGTTGATCGGCAGGAATGAGGAGGTGGAGGGCGATGGTGATGGTGTGGAGCCGACGACGGACACCGAGCGACCGTCGGTCGTGAAACTGTCGATCGAGAGGGCCGCACTTGGGCACGCCTGCGACGTGCAAACGTGCATTGGTTGATTGTATTCGACACAGCACAATAATCCTGCTTTTTCGCGAAATAAAATCGATGGATGGACAGCACAAGTCTCTGCGATATGCACAAGGAAATCCAGTCTCCAGACTCGCAAAGCTGCGCACACATACAGTAGTCAGTAAAGTTTGTTTGTTCACATTGAGTTGTCTAGCTGTATGGCCAGCGAGTCGCCAGAAAATCCACCCGAGTAGAAAAAAATGCTCACCTGCTGTCTACCGACGGTGGATGGCGGCGGCGACGCAAACGCGGTGCTGGTGCTGGCGGCTGCGAACGCTGCAGTGGCTGGCTGCGCTGATGCGGTTGATGCGACTGATGTCAGTGACGACATGTTTGATTGCTGCTGATGTTGCGGCGGTGAGCACAGCATCACGGGCGCTGATGTGTTCGCTTGATGCAGTTGATGTTGGTGGTGTTGTGCTGACTGCAAAGTCGCTCTTGTTTAGGTTGTTTAGTGGTGTCGCTGTGTTGTTGTTGTTTTGGATCATCTATTGGAAGCCAAGCCACTTACTTAGAAGGAAAGTGTATGCTTAGTTGAAGTTCCTTTTAAGTTGAAGGAGCAAAAAACACCTTCCGAAAAGATAAGTCTACTGAAATAACACCGGATTCAGAAAGTAAGCCAGGGGGGAACCAAAAAATACAGTGGACGTCTACTCAAATAAGATGGACTCAAAATTCCGAAAGTGCCAAAACCGATGACAAAAACCGTGCATCCGACCAGTGGTTTTTTGAATTCGGAACCGGATTAAACGAAACAAAATAACAAACACGACTGAGCCAAATGCACCTGCGACTGTTGTTGTTGTTGCTGTTGTAATTGCAGTTGCTGCTGCTGCTGTTGTTGGTGGTGTTGCGGTGCGGCGACCGCCAGAAACGGCCCGCCACTGGCGAACATGCCGTTGACGGGTTGGTGGTGTTGCGGTTGATTGCCGCCGAACGAGTGCATGATCAACGGTTGCACGGTGCACGGTACGGTACCGCCGGTCTGTGACCGCACAAAGATCAGACCGCTGGCCGTCAGTTGGTTGGCCGGGTGGTGACCGCCGACCGCAGCGCCGCTGACCGCCGTTGAGAGTGCGGTCGAGAGCGAGTTGGCCAGTGACAGCTGCTGCTGCGGGGTGAGACCGCTAGCGCTGCTGCTGTTGACCACCTGCGAAGTGGAGATTTGTTTTGTTTTCTTGGAAACCACTTGTGAAAATACGAAACAGGTGTAAATTCAATCTCAATGATCGAATGAGAGAGAGGGTTGCGAGCTCTGCTGATTGAATTTGGCGGTCATTAGGCCGCCGCAAGTGAATTGCTTGAGAGAGCAGACCCGTAAACATTTATCAGTCTGAACGACTCTTCAACAGCTAACAAAGGATTGAATTGGAAACAATAATAGCTGCATTTAGCGTACAGCCAAGTGACTCTCAAACGAAGCGGTTGATGTACAGGTGAGTTTTGAGAAACAGACAGTAACAGATCTGATAGTTCACGGATATGGCTGAATTATTTTTTCGCAAAAAGCAGGAAACTCCGATAAAACTGTGTGAACAGCATGTAGTTAAATGAACCAAAGTGAAAAAAAAGAACTTTTGAAATTTCCACAGAAAAAAATCCTTACCGGTGAACTGTTGGCCGCAGCGGCCGCCGCGAACGCGTTCACAATGTCAGACGCGTGTTGCGCCTGTTGCAGTTGCTGTTGTGTTTTGGTGTTGTTGTCTTTGCTTGTGTTGTTGTTGTTGTTGTTCGGCGACTTATCGCTGCTGCCAGCTCCCAGTGAGGTCGTCGGCGTTAGAAAGCCGGGACTCAACAGATTCGGCCCCGGCTGAAAGTCGTGCTGACGGTAGAGCACGTTCAGGGCGTCTGCAAAATCAAAATGGACGTGCGTTTTTTTGAGTTTCAGTTCGAAACAAACAATACAGGTACAAGGTGTTCATGTTCGAAATTCTGCAGCAAAATATGCCTATTTCATCGGCTGAATAAAAAAGCGTATAAAAACCGAGCTTACCAAGGAATCCCTGCGCGTACTGTCGTTGCGGCGTGGTGACGTCCTTCGGAAACAGAATTTGCGTGGGCGTCGGTGTACTTACGGTGACACTTCCTGAAAAATCCTTTCTCAAAATAAATTCTGATTTGCGATTCTGATTTTCAAAATAAGCTCCATGAGGTTTCTGATAAAATTCTGTTGTTTTAAACAACTTGTATGTTTCGGTGATAACAGTCACCAGATCACCAGATGAATTCGGATGGACTGCATTACATGTATTTCAACATGATCCACCCGATAAGCACGCCAGAATCAAATCATTCAACACAGCAATTTGAATAACTAAAAAACGAAGATGTTGTCTGAAGCAGTCAAATTTGAAAAAAATGACGTTATAAACGGCGTATAGAATGATTTGATTTTTTTACCACTCATCTTTGATTTGACCGGGCTTTGGAAACAGGAAACTAACAAAAAAACTAACAGTGTGGCGCGAGTGTTGTGCGAAATCTTTGGTGTGTCGGCCTCAGATGACTCATAACATTTAAACGAAACAACACCTATATTACAACATGATTCGCTCGGCTTGTATACACTTCACCTTATGCAACGAAAATATCTCAAATATGCGTGCGTGTGGCGTGCGTGTGTGCTGTTCGAAATTTATGAGTGATGACTAATTCTGTGTTAACGCGAGAAACTGAAACAATCAAATTACACTTTTTTCCACAGTGCGAAAAAACTTTGGAACTGAAAGTGTCAAATAGTCCGAGTGAATATTCAATCTGATGTTGCATAGGGACAAACAGGCATACATGCGCGCGTCTATTTACTGGTGTGGTGTGATAAGTGTCCGTCTACAACAACACCTGACCGACAACAACGGGTCAGTCTTTAAACAAGCACTTTTTCTAGACACCACAATGAATACACACTCCGCCAGTATCCAAAATCAGACCCGAACCACACTCTGACTATAATCTCCCCGGATATTTTGTTGTATTTGCCTGAACATCAGGTTTAAAAAACGAAATTTTTTCTTTTTATACCAACCTTGATTGATGAATTTCTCCAACTCCGGCGACGTCAACTTCAGCAGTCGCACGACATCGGGCGTCTGCAGCGACTTCTTGGCGCTCTCAGCCGACGTGAAGTCGAGCGTCAGTTTGTTCTTCAGCTGTTTTATGTCGCCACCAGACTCCGCTACGGTGGCGCCGTTTGCGGCTGACGTGCCGCTGCTGACAGCCGCCGACGGTTGCGCTGCGGTGGTCGACTGTTGCACGCTGAAGTGCACGGCCGATCGTTTGCGACTGTTTGTCAGGGCGCTCGTGTTCGTGGCGCTAACGGTCGGGCCGCACGTGGTCGAGACGAGCGTGGCGGAGCCGGCGGACGCGTTCGGCTGCACCAAAGCGGTTGGCCGGTGAATGGCGGTTGCTGCCGGGTGCGGCATGTTGGTGTTGTTGTTGTTGTTGTTGTTGTTGTTGTTGTTAGCAGACGACGACGGCGGCGGCGGTGTGTGCGTGGCGTTCTTTTGCGCTGATTCATTCATGGTGTTTTTGTTGTTGTTGCTCCGCTGTAGGGCTGGTGGGGCACCGCTGTAACGTGGACAAAAAGTAGAGTATGTAATGTACGCTTTTTTGGTGTTTGATGTTTTTACATACACACACACAAAGGTAAAGACACACCGAGGCCGTGTCGGTGTGGAATGTGTTGAAAATACGGTTTGTTTGGTAGCAGGCATGGCGCGATTGTGATTTGTCTGATTTTGTGGGTTTGTCTTTCTTTCTTTCTTTTTCTCGCTCAGACTGTGAGTAGACGTTTTTTGTAAACCAACTGCATCACTCATCATAGATTGGGCGCTTAAGCCGACTTGAAAACACCACGGTCCATATCGAAAATTCATGTGTCGAAAAAACACATGTAAGCAAGCACCTGTTTTGAATTGATGCACAAAAAGAATGCAGACAGATACTAAATATCAAAACAAACATTATTTTGCGCCGTCCATTGTTTGTTTATGGCGCGCGCAACAAAAAAAAACTGAGAACAGAATGCAAAAAGAGCACGTTTCGACGTGAAACGAGCTGACTAATCTACACTATTTTAGTTGTGATTTTTTGTGCGGTTTAATTTTTTGGTGTATGAATAGAGTGAGCGACCACTTTGTAAAGTAGCGTAAAGTGACCATACAAAAGAAAAAATTGCATTTCGTCCAGAAAAATGAGTCACCGGACGAGCGAACATAGACCGGCAGAAACGAAGGAAGTTGCAGCAATCATTTGCACACAAAAAACGAAAACTTCACTACTTTATTTCCGCCACTTTTTTCGAACATTACATACGAAGAAGATACATTCATGGGTGGTAAATGATTGTTGGTTTGAATACGAATAAAATTGTTTCTTATCAGACATTGAAGAAAAAATGGCTAAAAAGATGTTGCTGGTACTTACTGATCAATAGTTTGGCTCTTTATCACAAAATTGAAAAATGAAAAACGAAACGCAAAAGTGCGGGCGAATTTCGCGCAACTGCGAGAGCGGCAACGTGCGTGTTTTTTTGCTCGCGCAAAATTCGAAAAACTCGAGAAGCGCAGCCAGTTGCGTGTTGCTAGTGTGGTTGAACGTTTCGGAAAAAAAATAGCTGAACAAACTGAACTGAAAACCGCCAGCATTGAACGAGCCACCCACTCATATTTCTCTAAATTGTGTGTGTGTGTGTGTGCGTGTCGGCTGGCGCATTATGAACGCGTACACGACGACAACAACAACAACGACGACGACAAATATCCGCACATGTGCTGTCGGAATATTCCTAGGTGTCCGGTGGAAAACCGGTAAATATCCAGCCATTTCGATGTTTTGTGTTTTAGCACCAATGACGTACACGTTGGTGAACAAAGAATGCAGGTGGATAAATTTGGTGTCGTGTGTGAAATGTGGAATGACGCTGCTGATAAAAAATATGCAGCAGAAGTTTCAACTGCGTCTATCGCAAGCGTTCAGTTCAGTTCATCATAAACGCTTTCAGCAACTGGGACGCCGCGGCGACCGCGCAACACGTCAGTGAGACTTCATTTCTTTAACTGGTAGCTTCCCCACCGGTTTCAGCAGCCCGAAAGTACAGTATGGTGGATGGTGGTGTATTCAGAACTCCGGTGGAGGGGGTTTGGTGTGGGCTGGACAAACAAACAGACTCCAAGCCCCCGGTCTGTCTGTGCCTGGGAACACTCCATTCTCGTGTTCGGTGACTTTCGGCCGCTTTTGCCTACGAAAAGCAGCGAATCCGAAAAAGTTCATTTTTTCATGCACACCACACAGGCAAACCGACTGGACTGATCGCAATTGAAAACTGATAACGCGCCGATTTGCTGATCAGTGGACAAACAGAATCGGAAACCACCAGCGGCACTAAGATACACCACAGTTCTCCGCTCGTGCGACGGTGTGTGGTGGGCGGGCCGTAAATGGCAGCGCCACGTTGCGACAACAACCACCAACCACCAGGTCCATCCATACCACACCGACCAAACCGTCCCACAGTTGACGGGCATGATCCGAATGCAAAGTTGGCGCCTTTCCACCGCCCACCGGGTCCCGTCGCCAGGCACACACGAGGCATAACAACGAACACACACACACACACGACAACACAACCATCGATACGTGCGCATACGTCATACACGCACTGGGACTGGGCTGACTAAGCGCACACTGACACAATGCTCGCTGAATCAGCAGTTCAGGCCAGCCCGTCAGCCGTTGTCGCTGTGTGTGTTGGTTTGGTGTGCGGTTTCAGAACACACACACATGGTGCACATTTTGATCGATCGTCACGAAAAGTGCTAAGTCTCTTTTACCAATATTTGCGGGAGCGAATGTTTAGCGCTGTTGAAATATATTGATTGTCAGATTTCATGGTGCAAATGCGTGACTTCAGTGCTGTCAACCGAGAACTCCTTTGCAGTTTCACACAACACACTCTCAGCCGATACAAACTGCTCTGGAAAAGATCTCAGGAGCAAAATCCACCGAGCAAGCAAGGCACGCGAAAAAATTTCGAACAAAGTACTTAGCGCTTTACAGAGACCCAGTCAACCGAGTGGTGTCGTCGGTTGACTCAGCGGGCGTTTCTTGCGCGCTGTGTACTCTGCACCATGTCGTTAAAAACGCCACGTGGTTCGACACGGCAATGTAATCAATAAATGTTTATCAGCAAAAGCGACAACAACAACAACGGGCGCCGCGGCGCTACTGCGTTATGGAACGCGCCGGAGATCGATGATGCGCACTTTGTGTTCTCCATTGCGCATTACGCTTATGACACGATGTATGTATGTATGAGAAAAGGAAGATACGTCAGCGTTTTGACGAACGTCTCTTGTGCTTTCATGCCTTGCCATGCCACCGTCACATTGCCCTTCTTGTGCATTCCTAAGCGTAGTGCAGCTGTTCTCAAAATTTGTGTCCCGAATACCAATGCTACATGGCGGATTTCGAAATGCTGAGCCGTAGAGTGCGCGATTTTGCTGTAGTGACCATCGCTCAAATTTATTCGAAATTCTTCTGGTCGTAGGGATTGTGTTGTGATATCCAGAGGCCGTTTTAGAAACTAACGATTAATTGAACAGATACCAATATACGTGTTTATATTCTTGGCGTGTGTGTACATGTACATATGTATGTAGCGTGGTTGATATGTGATCTTGGTTCATGTGGAGCACACTTTCTGAGAATTCTATGTGACATGGTCAGCAAGAGAAGGGCTTTCAAAAAACGTTTTTGTTGTTCGATTTCTCAACGTTGGTTTTTTAATGCTCCAGTTCCAGCTTCTTGGTGTTTGCCCCATCCCGGTCACTATCCACCGCCACATTGCATCCGGCATACGGCATTAGATCTTGAAATACCAGCTTTTATTAAGTCCTTTGTTCTGTTTACTAGCCAGTTACGCACCTGTGCGTCGCCCGTAACCTTGATTGGGCAACATTTATTTGCTTTCATTTGCGTCAGCAAAACGAAGCCACGCACAATTCCTATCGCCATCTGAATTAATTAATACTCTGAGACTCTGCGCGCGACTTGTTTACTGACGTAAGCAACTGAATACAATACATACACAACTGGAAACAGTTTGCAGGTGAATGTCGCAACTTTGTTTCTACCGTACTTGGCAGCTTACTGTAGTTTCACGTGATGATAAGGGCGAGATGAAAAATCAGAGCGGCAGTTTCGTTAAACTTGTATTAGTGACAATCTGGAACATGAGTTCTGTCAGATTGTGTTTAACGCGGCTTGAGGAAACCGCACTTCATAAGTAGCCCTAGCAATTTTTCATTCGATGATAAATTTGACCCTCTGAATGCCTAATTAACTTGATTCGTCGTAACTTTAACCTTTGCCTTTTATCGTCAACAATAACTCGAGTTTTTTTAACCAGAAGGTTTTACTAATTGGACAGAGGGTTTAAAAAGCCTCGTTTTTCCTTCAGCTTAAACAAGAACTGAATGCTTACACAGAGCACACAATGAGCATAAAGGAATAAAGCTCGGTCAATAACGTATGTAGGTCACGACCTTCAGGACACGCACGAAAAGCGAAGTAAATATAAATACATATGTTAATTTAATTGCGCTTTCAAGAGCTTTGACTTTACTTTCTCACCTGAAGGAAGGATGACAGGCATTTTCGTTTAAAAGATCTGCATTTATTATCGAACATCATACATAAACTTTGACTGCTTAACCCTGATTCTTAACCACCATTCTCAAATAATATTGACCGTAAAAATGAAAAGATTTTTAATAAAACTTCACAATTCACAAATACAATCGAGAGAAAACTAAAAAAGCCACCTGGTCGAAGCTGGCCGTCTCGTTGGTGTCGTCGGTGTCGTCGTCACGCGCGACTTCATCAGCGTCCTGTACATCTTCTGCTCCATTTCGATTGCTTCTAGTAATGACGAAAACATGACTGCAAGAAATTTCGCCGTTGTTTTGCGTTGAACATTTTAAACAGTTCCAAAAAAAGATTTTCGAAAGTGAGCGGAGTGATGAGATGAGTAGACTACATACTGAGTGAAATAAGAATATCTTAGATACATATAACCGAAATAACGGAAACTTTGATCAGTATTCATAACCGCAAAACCAAGAAACCCCACTAATCCGAGTGACGGATGTGGATGGAACATTGAAATGGACAAAAGTGAAAATAGAAAAATAATAAAAACAAGAGCAGGTCAAGTTTAACACCGAGACTGACAACAACGACACGTTGGGCTTCAAAATCCAATTTAGTACGACGGAAAGTTGACACAAAGAAGCGCAACTGACCGAATCCCATTCATGAACAACAACAACATTCGTTAATGACTTTCAAACAACAAGTATAGATGGAAACTTTATTCAGAACTTTGAAACTCAACCGAACCGCGAGCACAATGGCACTATGAAAACAGAACAGTATCTTTAAGTGGTACAGGTTGTTCCCAATGGACCAATCGATCTCGTATATGTAACTTTAGTGATATTTAACGATCCAGTCGAGAGCTTTATCAAGATGAATGTTTTCATGACCACTTCCAGAAGAGTATGGATCCAGGAATGTGGGTGGGGTGAACGTGACATTCAAAGTGCAACAAGTGAAATAAACAGCAATTTGCAAATAATAACAGGGAGGGCACAGATAAACGAGTGCGGATGGTTTGAAATTCTTGAAATAGACAGTGTGGCAAGCACTCGCGCACCCATACATCAAGGTATTGCGAATCTTTTGTCCTGAAACTTTTATAAAAAAGAACAAATAAGCGAACAGTCCTAAAATTAAATCAGTCAACACTTACAGTTGAAGAAATAAAATTGACTTTTACAATTAACAATACACCTGCAAACAACATGTTTTGCTCCGCTATTTCAATAACATACGGTAATCAAAATGAATAATGAATCAAATTGTGGAAACATGGAAACTTTTCATTTCAAAGAGAGTGTAGCTGATAATTGCGAACATTAAACGCGACACATCTGATGTACCGCACATTTCATAATATGTCCTGTAAAGCGAACTGAACTTCTCTTGTCAACCGCTCCAATCAATATTATGACCGATTTGAAAAACGAAAGATAAGCGAAATAAAATAAAACGGCTTTCCCGTCGTTAAACAATAGCAAGTAATGAGAGAGCGAGAGAACAATATCGAAAATAATGATAACACACCAACATCAGCGATGTCAAATGCGACTTTGTGTTCTAAACTACAACAGCTACGCAGCAAAAGTGTCACCATAGCAGCCAACAGGAGTGCAGCTTAAAGAACTGAAAGTAGGCCACACCATCATCGGCCCACACATGACGTTCATTCGGAAGTGCAGTTTCGAACAAGTTACTAAACTACTGTGGTTGCAATTTGTAGATAGTTCCGTTGCTTTAATGCTTGTTCTTATCCGTCGATATTTATGGTCGCCCTGGATATTTTGTAGTATTAGCTGATTGGTTGCCTGAACATCAGGTTCACAAAAAGAATTTTTTTCTTTTTTCTGAATACTGTGATTTCCTGTGCGTTTATTTTGCGTGGGCAAACAGTGAGATTTTTAATGGAAAAATCTTGTTCATGATTTGGGAGTTGCAGACAAATCAAAAAAAGCAAATTTCATGGTAAAGAAACACTTTTTGGTCGAAAAAAAGGACGATAACTGACGACGACGATGTTCCCTTCGGAAAAAAATTGACAAAAGGGAATTGACAGCAAAACAAGTCCGCTTTTTACAAAATGTACGTCACACAAATCCTTTAAAGCGGTTTTCTTGAGCAAAAAAAAATAAAGCAGCTAATATTTGACAGCGAATTCGGGTTTCCAATATTCGTCGTCGCCGTCGTTATTTTTTTTGCACAAATGAAGTTTTTTGCCATGAAAACTGCTGCTTTGATGTCTTCATCTCATAAATCACAAACAAGATTTTTTTCCATCAAAGACTCACTGTTTGTCTACCAAACAAAACAAAAGCACAGAAATCACAAAGCTAGAAAAAAGAAAATGTCCATTCCAATTTCTTTTTTGAACCTGATGTTCAGGCAACCAATCAGCTAATACTACAAAATATCCAGGGCGACTATAACTGATTAGAAAGTTTTCAAAAAAATATTGAAGATTTCTTGTACTTCAAACTCATAAAAAACGGAAACTGGAACACTGCAAATAAAGCCTAAATCAGCTTTCCGCCATGAGTGGAAGATAACAAACCAAATGACCGGAAGCATGTGCTGGGCTATGCGCGGAGGTCGCAGTTGAAATTGAAATAAAGCATGGCGGTGGCGGACGAGGAGCAGAACAACACAGTTTAAAAACTCAAAAAGTGCCATCAGTCAAAGTCATTAGCAACTTTACAGTGGTATGGTAACAGTGGTATCTTCCATCCACTTTGTCATATTTCCGAGCCACATGACGATCTTTTTCGCATCAAAGTTTCATTAACAACAATTTGAAACCGAATGTGTTGTAAAAGAAATGAAGATTTACATGCGTCATGTGCACAAGTAATAAGATCAAATTTGTGTGAACTGCTGAAATCTAACGACGTCAAAAGCTACACGAGAGCAAATCCAAACCACGCAAAAAATCAACAAGTACTCGAATAACAAGTGCGCCGAAGGCAGGATCTTATACGTTTCAGTATTGCTACAGACTTAGAGTTGGTAAAAAAACCGGTTTTTTATATTGCCAGGAAAAAAAACGGTTTCTTTTCCGTTTTAAAACCGTTTTAAAACCATAAAAAACCGAATGCTTCCCAGCTCCTAAACTTTTCAGAACTTGGCATCTTGAACTCAAAATAGGAAATACATCAAAATTAGTGATTTTGAGCAGCGTAAAATGCTGTTTTCGGGCATACAACCGACCCAATATGCTATTTTTGCCACCAAATGCTACCCAATTTTTTGTTTCAAATCAAATTAATTTCGCTTTTATTGGTTTCCAGGGCAGCACGTTCAATAAATTGAAAACAAAGACTGGGCAGTGACCGTGTAGGTGTGGGGAGCGGTTGCAAGGAGACCGGATAGCTGACCCCGATTAGGGGGCGAGATTTGCAGAACTGCAAAGTGAAACCGGTGGCGGATTGCGTTTTAAAAATAACATTTCATCAGTTACCCTTTGCAAATCGACAACATCGTCAGTTAGTCTGCATATGCACTTAGTTTAGCAGTGACCTTGTCTTCATCGTATTTCACTTGACCCTTGCCACAAAAGCTTCTGCAAAATGATGCTTCCCCAGTTCAGTTCGATACAGTTCACTGCACCGTTTTTTCAAAAATATAATTTTACATTTTATCAATCAAACGAAGAGTTGTGATTTTTGACCACGAAGTTTGAAAATTTTTAAGGTAAAAAACCGGTTCTTTATTTTTTCAAGAAAAAAAAACTGGAAAAAAACCGGTTTTAAAACGGAAAAGAAACCGTTTTTTTTTCCTGTGCCAACCCTATACAGACTACAGGGATCGTTAAGAAGACCAGTTTCACATTTTAACAAATTTCAGCAAACCTGAAAATGGAAACCCCACAACATCGGAGGCTTCAATATCAGATTGCAGCTGCTAACGAAGGAAGCCTCGAGCGCATTCGTTTTGTTGCACATGGTAAATAAATAGAGCTTCGCTAATTCGTCAACAATTAAGCAGGAAGCCATGATTTGGAACAATCTATTCTATTTGGTTGGCGTTTGACTGCGGAATTCGAAAAACTCCGAAACCGGACTGGTTTATTCAGAGAATGAGATCTGTTGTCCGAGGTGAAACGTTTTGAGCAGGTTAAGTATCCGTCGCCACTGAATAGCAAGGGGGCGGAAACGAGGTACACTGTATGGTGAAACAGTACATATGTACACTATATGTACAAACAATGAAAAAAATCATTGTGCCCTTTGTAAAAAATCGGTGTAAAACAAAAAAAATCTTGTTTCTATCTAACAAACTTTGTCGCAGCACAAACAGGGTCAGTTGCCAAAAAACAATACACGCACGAATCAAGGAATTGCGGGCTGCTAAAATACTCGACTCATTAAAGACTCGCTGCTCACCAATTTTACCGTCAGCATTCATTCATTACATCTTTCTCAAGCACTGTGAGCGCTGTTGTACCAACTACTACGACTGGGGAGTCGCTGAACTGTGTGAATGTGGCTTAATTACGGTTTTGTAATTTGTCGCCCCAGTCAGGTACAGCCACATGCCACGTACATACAGTTGGCATGAACATAACACTGCACAGCAGAAGCATCAATGACGCTGTGTTCTGGTGACATGACGCGCGCAAATGCAAGCCCACTCCATGCTTGCCACACAGATAGAGATGTAAGGGTCAAAAAAAAAATTTTTTTTAAATTTTTTTTTTAAAAAAAAGTAAAAAAAAATGAGCATTTTTTTTTTATTAAAAATTTTTGAAATTTTTTCTTTAATGTGCCCTGAAAATGCCGTTTTTGGCATAATTTTTCGAAAGTTCAACAAAAATTTTCTTTGACTTTACCTTGTCACTTAGTCTTCAACGCTGCAGGTGGTATTCTGGATTGATTTATCGACTGTTTTCAGCCTTGGTGAGTGATGATCGACTCGCGCATTGAAGTACTTGAGCGTCGCAAAGGCTAGTTCAACAAATTCCGATGTCGCTAAGGTGAGATAGAAGCAGAGAACTCACATTTACGCATCGTTTTTCAGGATCTCGAAAGGTGGAAATTGCACTGTCTGCCACTGCAAGCGTAACTTCGTTGGTTGCTCGTTGTTGTTTCGCCTCGTGTCGTCAGCATGATCACACCGGTTTGTTGTGGAACTTGTTTCCATGAGGTGAATTGAGAGGCAAAACACGAGACGTGATGTCGTCGGTGGGAAAATGGGGTCGCCGAAACCAAGTCTGAAATTTTCACCCTCCTCCCATATGAGTGGGGGTCATATGGTAAGTCGGTGGCTCCTCAGATGGTGATATTCGGACTCCCTGAAAAATTCTGAACAACTTTCATTTAAAAAAAAAAATTAAATTTTTTTTTTAAGAAAAAAATAGAAATTTTTTTTTTCTTGACATCTCTACACACAGACATCCAACATCAGCTGTACATGTGTGTGCGGCGCACACGCACACGCGCGCACGAAAACTGCCACACGTTTGTCAGATCATATCAGTAGTAATGATAAATTATAATGAGTCCGCTAACTCGCGCCGCGGCAGCCGCTGCGTATGCTGCTGTGTATTGTGGCGCGGCCTTTGCGCTCAGTGCTCACGTCAGCAGCAACATGCAACTGAATGCTTTCGGAGCAGCACACACAGTCCAGATATGTCACGAAAAAAACACACTTCGGGGCACATGAATTACTAGCACGGTAGCAGTTACCCGTGCCAATTAGCGACGGGAAATTTGCTCGAAATTAATGACTGGAGCGTTGCAAATTGAAACAGAAAACTGGATTTTCTTTAGTATTCCCACTAAACACCATGCAGGCCTCTAATGCAAGCAAACAGAATCGTGACGTGTCGAGACCGAAAATGGTAGGAACTTGAAGCTGAGCCAGCAGTTTTTCTTCACAATCAATTATGCTCATGGACATGGAGAAATGAATAAACACAGTGGTTCACCGGAACAATAAAAAATGATATGATGACAGAAAAAACTCAATCAGTGAATGTTGTAATGTTGACGGTGCCAGTGTTGCACAGATCGTTTTGACTTTTCACTTGACGCGCACTGTTGTGCAACTGTAATTTGTTTGCGGTAAAAACGATTGGGCAACGTCACCCTACAATTGAAAAAAAAGCAAAGACGTGGGCAACGATTGTGCGGTTTTTACAGTGTTTGGTCTCGAGCTCGACACGAACCTACCGGAACAAGAGCGGAAATAAATAAAAGAGAAATCGTAACAATGTTCCCTGACGATCAGGCTTCAGGCACATTCGATCGTGCCAAGACCTTGCGGTTGTAACCGTATTCCGTGACGTTGAGTTTTTTCCCTCAGCAGGTAAAGCGCAAAAAAAGAACACACAACACTCTTACCGAATAACCGACCATATCAACAAAATACACACAGCAATATGCAGAATTGCAGAACACAACAACAACAACAACAGCAAAAAAATCATCGCCGTTGCGTGGCCCGAACGACTTGAGATGATGCGTCACGGGCGCACGCACGTCACACAGCATCGTCAGCGACAACTTTGGCTGCTGCTGTTTTCACTTGTGTGCTCGCCAACCTTAGTCACTGCATACGCGCGCGCATTTTATGAATTCAGACACACTTACACACTCACACACATACACACACTACGACACGGAGACACACAACCACACAACACGCACAGAACACATGTTTTCGCTTGGACAGATGCAGGCGCGACGCAATTTGTGATATTCGAGAGGAGCGTTTCTGTCCAAGCGGCGGTTGGTTGGTTGGTTGCCATCAAGAACGTTGACGGTCACATAATCGTTCATGATACATTTTGTGAGTGACTTTGAAAGTTCAAAAGTATAGAGCTGAGCTGAATTCTGGATTTGAGTTCTCAAATCGGGCAAGCTGAAGAATGGTAACAATGTAGCAGACTGCGGACCAAATGGAAACGCGAGCTAGAGACCGGTCGAAGATCGAAATCGGAAAAAGAACAAGAATCCACTGCAACGCAACTCTTGATACAGCGCCTCAATTTCGTCAACAGTGAAACACGACCACCGAGTCGACGAGTGGTCGACAACGGCACTACCGACTCGCAATCCGTCCCCAGTCCACCAGCCTTGCGGTGGCGCAAAAACGGACGCGCGGATTACAAACAGACGCCGAGTCGGGCGCAATGAAAAGTGTGACGCATTACGCACACATTGTCGCAAACGCAACGTCTCTGTGTGCGTATGTATGCAGTCACTCCGGTTACTAAGAGCGTGTCAACGCGCAGAAGTGTGTTTTTTTCGATGCGCGAACAGTCCGCGAACAAATGTGACGAGCATTTTTTTGATTCGCGACTTTTTTTGCACTCTGTCATTTTCGTCCACTCCACACTGCATTCAGTGTGTGATCTATCTCGATTCTTTCTGTGTTGAAGATGATACGATTAGGCGTTTTTTCGAACGTTGATAAATGTGCAGTCAAATTGTTGTGCCATACGCCGCTGGGCGCCAACCGGTGTAACGGAACGCAAATAAAACATTTTTGTGGGCTACTTTGGGTGGAAACAAACTTTGATGCAAAAAGGAACACAATTTTGGGCGGGACGTAAATATTTATGAAGGGTACGGTGCTTTGTTGTCTACCATTTATGGGACACCCATTCACGAGGTATACAGCATTCATAAGAGCATAAAAAGTTCCAACAAACTCCACTTGCATGGAACATGCACAGAATTACTGTAGTTATTTAGCGATAAAAACTGATACAATCCCTCAGAAATGTGGTATGCAGTGTAACTCTGAAAAATAAGAATCAGTCAAAGGTTAAAAACGGACTATTGCACTGAGCTGATGAGTACAGAAATGGCAGGAGGATGGATGCAAAAATCACACGCTGAAAACTTTACAGTTTTGTTCACCACGGGTTACTTAACAAATTGCTGAGTAATTCTTTTAGTGCAGCCAATCAGAGCGGCAACATCATGCACATAGCGATTTGTGCTCGAGTAAAAATAAATTCAACACTGGTACAATAGCACACAATTGTTTTAAGAAAAATTTAAAACGAACTTCTCAAAAATCAGTCACATTAAGACGAAGACACGACGACGAACTACACAATTACAAACGTCTACACATACAGCACATGACGACACGATCATCATCACATATCGGTAAAAACTAGTGCGACACACACGATACAAACCAGCGTAATATGCATCATCATAAAATGGGAATTAAACAAATTTTAACAGCAACAACATACAGTTCCCGCGGTCGTATAACGAACGTGCGTTTGGCGCCGCCGCCTGTATGAGCAATGCAACAATCAGCAAACGGACAGAAGAACGTACGGTGGCATGATCCGATCACGGGAGCGATTCGACTGTTTGCAATTTGCTGATTGGCTGCATTCTAATCACGCGTCACAGCAGCAAATCAGCGCACTGTTGTTGAATGTGAAAAAAACGCTGCAAACTGCAAACGTCGAACTGCACGGTAAAATGTGTGGTTGGTTGAGCATGCAAGGTATAAGGTACACACACTGATTTTGTTGTTTTCAAAACTGTTTAGTCATCAGTTGCAGCGCTGTTTGTTTCTGCGTGGTGTGCCATAAAAAATCGAATTTCCATGTTGCTCAAAAACAGTCGATTAATGTTCAAAAAAACAAGACAATAAATTTTGACCGGTTTCAAAAATAGGAACTTCAATTGGTGAAAATTGCTAAGAACACAGTTTGTAAACGTTTGTTTTGTGAACTACAACACAACTACGCTCAACTGGTGTGGTTTGCTCAAGAAATGTTTCGGACAAAAAAAATCGCTCACATCTATCGATAACACCGGGTAGTTTTCCATGATGAACTACCACGGTACTCTGTATTTGTGTAGTATTGTGTGTGCTCGTCTTAAATTAAACAACCGACAACGAATCGAGCACAAATGAGCAGAAGAGAAAAAAGACAATTCAAACAATTTTACACAGAATAATAAACAAATTGAAAAAAAATACTTGCACAGACACGCACGTACGTGCACGCACGCCACAGGTGGGTGGATTCGAATTTTGAAATTTCCAAAGCACGTGCTACAGTAGCTACCGAGTTAGGTCTCGACACGATTTTCAACCCAAAATTAGAACCGTGTGACGGCACACGCTCATGGTGCGTGTCATGGTCAGTAAATAGAAGCAAACGACAAAAAGTGACACGTTTCAACAAAAAGCAGAGTTGTCAATTCCAGATACGGTATGCACAGTCGTGTGTGGTGGTGGTGGTGCATCGGATTGCAGAAACAAAGAATGAAAAGTACACAGAAACAGAAAAAAAATACAAATGAATCAGTCGTTCGGTGTTTAAAAATGCACATGTAGATTGTCACAAAGTTTTCGCTGTTAAAATGCGCGTGGTGCAATTCAGAGTTGAATGATTGGACATGGAAATTCATAAACGCAAACGCAAATTCAAACTGTTGACAAATTCGCGCTACTATTACTATTGATGTGGAGCGGAGTGAAGGTATACAAAAACACCAGAGCGAACAAATCAAGCAAGACTGTTTTAATCGGTGCAGTCACAGTGCGTTTCGCAATTGCAATGTCAGGCAGCTTGAATTGTTCCGATATATGACCATCTTACCATTGATTCTGCGACTCAATACGGTTTGCAGACGTTAAAAGAAAATTAGTTTCGTGCTTGATGCGGCAATTCAAAATAGCCCAAGCGACTTTATAGGACCCTAATGGTTACTTTAGCACTTTGAAGATAGCAACAGATTTCAAGATAACAACAGAACAACAACATACAAGTAACGTTGAAATTGAATTGAATTTGAATTGCATTTTGCTGATGGCTAATTGGATATGCATTTACTCTGAAGTGCTGATTGGTTGAACAATCATGATCCGCTAAATGAGTGCGTGGATTGACAATGTTGGTCGCACAGTTGCATAAAATAACATGAGAATTACATCGTTTTACGCGCTTTCAATTGCAAAAAAACTTAAGATTTACAGGCAAATAAGAGATGCACAAATCAGGGCAGGCAAGTTTTTTCATCAGCTTCCACGGTGGTTATCGAAGCATCTTCGTTTGCAATGCGAGCGCCTTGGACTGTTCAGTTTTCAAAGTACACGCTCACAAAAAAACACACCAGCCGAGCCAAAATGAAGGTTTTGCATCTTTTCTCTGCCGCTGACGCATCCCAGCCAGCATCATAAATCAACAATTCAAAAAACGTTTCCACAAAATTTTCAGTGTACGTACGCACAAGATGAATGTAAAATGCCAACTTACCGCTTCTTTTCTGCCGCATCATTCTCAAAATCAAGAGGCATTTTGAAAAAAAATGTAAGTCACTGTTGGCATGCGCAGGTTGATCGCATTCAGATGAATCAATGAATCATATTTTCAGATGTTCGCTTTTTCCTGACATATTAAAACTTTTCAGCGAGAAATACTGCAAAAAAATATTCCTAAGTTCCATTTAAAAACACAGGAAATGAAAAACAACCAATTAAACAAAGAGAGTGACCCCACAGTCACCCACACCCACTTTAATGTAAGACGATTTGGATAATCCACCAATCAAACTTGCAACTCAATGATCACAAACATTTTCAACCACGGCACTTTTACTTTTATTTTAAAACCGCAACACACATTGGTATGAATTAAAAAACCGATCGATAACCAAAAATGCAATTGCGTGAAATGTAATCACCGGAACTGAACAAAGAAAAAACATAAATTTAGAAAACCACAGCTTCACTGCGACTGCTAATAGTTTATTTGAAAATTTTCGGAATACATCAATCAAAAAATCTCAACAGTCCATTTCCATATCAAATGGTTGGCAGGGTTTTTACTGGTGGAAAACTAAGGTGTATACATCCACCTGCAGTCGAACTCTAAATTATAGTGAATCAGCTTGATTGGTTGGGATTACGGTATGCATGCTTTCTGTATCTAATACAAAGCAAACTCTGCTCCCACAGCAATGCCTGCACAGAAAGCAAGCATACCGTAATCCCAACCAATCAGCTGATTACCTATAATTTGACTGTACACCTAAAAAACCACGTGATACACCTTCTGCGCAGTTTTGCTGTGGAGGCGGATCTGGTTTGCACAGACTGTATGCATCACGTGGTCACCAACCAACCAGCTCATTGCATATGATATGCAGATAGGATAGGATAGACCATGAATATAATAAGATACCAAAAATTCACTACAACAAAAACAATACCAAGTCGAAATAAAAAAAACTCGAACATATGCTACCCATCACAACAATAGACCCCAAAAATCCAATTTCAAAAAACAAAGAACAAACAAGATGCGACTTGAAAATTCGATCACCAAGAAAATCACGTGATTTGTTTCCATCCACTTTTTTGACACGAACTTTTGATTTTGTCCATTCTGTTCATAAACATACAGCTTGATTTGATTTTTGGACTCTTAACGGCACCAAGTGGCCCACAAAAATCCTAACGGTTTATAATTCGATTATCTTTCTGCCGATGTTGCCATAATAACGCCAACCCTGATGTAATATTCAAAATCACATTTTAAACTCCCCAACAATCCACAAAACAACGAAGAAAAAATACCCCACAAGACTGACGTGCTTTCAACATGCAAAAGCATCCAAAAGTGATGCACACAAAGAGGCAAAAATTAACCCGGCTCTGACAAGCACAACCCAAACACTGGCACGGACTGAGTGAGAATAAGAAAAACCCCGAAACTCTGAAAAAAATTACTGCCGAATTTCTAATCCAACTGGAACTGCAGAGCTGAAAAAAGACACAATCAAAACACGACCACCTTGCAGGCGGACAGAACCACAACAGGAACAGTGAAAAATCGCCGGAAAAACAACGCCGAAAAACAGTGAACTCAAACGAAACCACAACAAAAACAACGTCAGGTCCTAGTCTGAAGATCGCGCACATTTTCCACATGTGTCTTAAGCCTGATTGCTACAGCGTTGTGGTGTGTCGTGTTCATGTCACTGCGCAACAAATCCAACAATATGGAGATTTTGCCACCGACCATGCTATGCACTCTCGGCTATAAAACAGTGACGTTGTACAGTGACAACACACACACACATTCGGTATTCAACCAGTGCGCGCGTGTGATCGCAACTAAAAACACCTTCAACAAAAAAAAATACTCCGCAAAAACGGTTGCCCGCGACATGCACCATCTTCAAAGCGGGACTTTCCAACTGAACCGAAATCACAGCGAGTCCCTCCAACGCTCGACGTAACAACTGGCAGAGGACGTGAACGTGGCGGCAGCGTTGGACGACGTGACTGCGGCAGAGGCCAACGGAAGCGCGTTCGTCGGCGTGAAGAACATCGACGGAGGCGGCGGCGCCGTCTGCACGAGCGCATGCTGGTGGCCAGCCGCCGGCGTTTTGTTGGCGTTCGTGTGCTTGTTCTTTTTGTTATACGTCCGTGCGCCGGGCAGCGAGCGCTGCTGTTTGCCCGTCTGTTGTTGTTGCTGGTCCCAGTCCGTCTTCCAATTCGCCTTCCAGCCGCCCTTCCACTGATTGCGCGGCTGCTGGCTTCTGACGACCGACGGCGCCGTCTGACACCGCTGCAGACTCACCGCTGCCGCGTCCACTGGCAAACGGCCCATTTTCGCCGGCTCGCTGCTCTCGCCGCCGGAACTGCCGCTGCTGCTCGCGATCTCGTCGTCCGCGTCGCACTCATCGGCGCCCGCATCGTCCGCGTCGTCGTTGTTCGTCGTCGTCGATATAGCCGGTATTATGGGGATCAGGTCGGTGACGGTCGGCTGTTCGCCTGCAGCCGCCGCAGCCAACTGCGCCGCGTATTCGTCCTCGTCCGGCAGCGACATGTCGCGCATGTCCTCCTCGCACCAGGCGCCCTGCCAGTGGCATTTGGTTTACGGTTTTCTTGGTGTTTCTTCTTGTCTTTTTTTCAATTTTGGATAAAGACGCCGGCGTACGGCTTCATATGTAAAAGTACATGTACGGTGGAGGTGGTCCTCTTCTTCTTCAGCACAGGAAAGAAAAAAATGCGAAAACTAATTTAATCCTTTTTCACTTTATCAAAAAGGCTTGGCTTAGGATTAGGATTCGGTGGTATTCGGTTTTTTTCCTGTTTTGTAGTTTTGTAGCTCGCCCACCTCTCTCCGCCCGGTTCCCGACACAACTGACGTACCGCACTTCGGCCTGTAGTTGGCTCTATAGACCGTATGGTTTTGGTCCTTCCAACCGGTTCCTCGAAACCGCGAATAGCGAACAGTTCCATCCTAGTGTCCTCCACAACATTACCATTATGATCACCATTATGATCATTATGATCACCTCAAAATCAGCAATCAAATCCTGCCAGGCGGCGTTCAGCAGCTCTTCGGTCGGTCGCCGCTCACCGGCCAGCTCGATGTGCGTCGGCAGCATTCGTTGGCTGAATGAGAGCAATTGAAACATTCAGAAAAAACGAATAAAATGTTTGATTTACAAGAAAATTCGTGAAAGTGAAAAAAACAAACATTTGAAAATGGAAAAAAAGCATTTTCTGGTTTGCAAATCGGGTTGACGACGGAGGCGGGCATTCCGACCCAACCTACAATCCGCAGTCGTTTCATCTGAGAACGCTGACGCTGAAATCAGCACACAAAAATCACAAAAACTCAGACCGTTTCACGAATTCGGCCAGCGTCAAATTGATGTACGCATACTGCCAGCTGTTCATGACGGAGCGCGGTCGCTGTTCGCGCAATCGGCGCACCTGGAAATTGCGCGAAAAAATTTCCTATTTTAAAATCTCGCATAAGAGTGATCGGCCACACAACTTGCGCCGCGCCATAAACTCAATTAATGGCAAGGACACTCTAGCTTGTCCGTGAACTTCACTTGACCACTGCATTGATCGAGTTCTCGAGCAGGTCAGAAAACCGACGTTCACATGCAACGCACTTGACGTAACGCACGAACACAACCAATGGTCGCGGGACAGTGGCAACTGAACAAGCACAAGCCGAGCACGCGCGCACCGTGTTGTAGACGTCGACCGCGGCTCGGTCGAGCACGCGCGCGATGCTGATCTCGACTGCGATCGCGACGCCCGTACGTCCGACGCCCGCGTGACAGTGCACGATGATCGGACCACGGCAGCGCGACAGCTCCTGTGGAAGGTGAGCTGCTTGCACACTTGCTAATGATGAACACATTTCAACTTCATAAACTACGAGCTACGAAAATAATAATAGTCAATATAATATAGTAATCGAAAAATACACAAGTAAAAAAAAAAAACGCTGGCGGTAAAACTTTTAAAGCGGCAAAAATAAAGAGTTCTCGTTTTCTCTATCGAAAAAAGCACACAAGCACTGACTGCACTGCGAGTCCTTGTCTGAAGATCGTGCGCTTTCTTCCTCCACACTTGATTTCACCAAAAAAATGTTACACACGGTCATTACAAACAGACAGAGATGCACCATAATGTGATATGTCTTCTGTTGGCAGCTGAGAACTTTCCGTTTCAAACAAAAATCGTACACTACAACCAGAGACGTCATGAGTGATTGACAAAAATCAATTTTTGCGTATAATTGACACCGACCTCGCGCATGATGTCTATCAGAACGTTCGCGCCATCGACAAAGTCGCGCTCTTCTGGATCACCGGTTGGTATCTGTTGAATAGCAACGGGGGCATTCATGAAGCACTATTTAGTGAACGCGTTGCTGTTTTAACGCAGATGCGTGTCACTCAATACTGCTTCATGAATGCCGATCAATATCGTGCGACGCGTGCGTGTCATTTTACGTCAAACAGAGGTTTTTTAAAGGTAAAACTCAAAAATTTAAGAACAATTCCATGATTTCGAACCGAAAAAGGCAAAAAACGGCGAATATCATGCGGACCGACCTGCTTACTCCGTTTTTAAACAAAATTTAACAAAGCTGATCTTCCTAAGTCCTAGCCACTAAAAAGTGACAAAAATCAGTCAACCAAACTTCTGGTTCATGGCCAAGCAAGAACATGATTGAGCACGGAGCAACACAGTAAACGTAACGAAATCTTTGTTGGCCTGGCCCTACCTGTCCGTCTGGCCAACGATAATGGCAGATGTGCAACACGTCATGAGCCTTCGTTGGAATGATCGGGTTCGTTTCGCGCAACTTCAACTTGCACACTCGATAGACGTAACTGAGGTTATAAACAAGAACTGTTTTTGAATGAAGAAAAAGTAGAAAAAACAAATGGGTGAAGTTGAATCACACCATCAAGTGTTCTACTGGCAGGGCAGTTTTGACAGCTACTAAATAGAAATTGGTTGATAGAACTGACTGATTATGGTTGATTTGATAATAAGTCAAATGAGATGCGCGCGAGATTTGAATCGCAACCTATTGCATTTCACTGCAAGAGCGAGTGAGACATTTTTTCAACTAAACTCACAAAAAAATGAAAAAATCACAAAATCAAAAGCACAGCCAGACCCGGAGTCCTCGTCCTCCCAGCGTTGCGTGTCGTGCGCATTCGCCTTCAGTTGACTTGAGGTGCATTTGATCACCCACGGTAGATATCGTTTCTCTTCGCCCACTTTTTTCGGCCAGTACTGAGAAAAAAAACGCAAAAATGAACAATTTAAAAAAAAAACTCAAAAATCTTGAAACGAAAACCGCTCGCCGCCTTTCGTACGAGCACGAGGTCTGAAAAATTCGCAGCGTCAAAGAAACTGAATCGGTTTCTACACGGTTTCACTGCCATTATGACGCTGATTGGCTATATTTTTCAAACCCAATCAGCTGGCTGCACGCAAGCATTTGCGCAGAAGAAGTAGACCGAATGAAAATTCCAAGCAGAAACTATTCCTTCCGTAAGCCGAACTTGGATGGTCTCATGCGCCGCGTCATACACTTGCGGGTGGAGTCGCTCTTCATACGGCTGATTCAGCATGATGATTGCATCGGCCTGAAATGTGCAGGGGGCTGGTGGAAAAACGGGGCGTAAAGGCTGTGAATAGCCATCTTTCTTCCAAATCTCATGTTGGCCGGGCCTGGCCGAACCTCGCAAACAATTTGGTTGATAGCAAAAAAATCGTCGTTACCCGGTTTTTTAATTACCAGATATTAGAATTCGTTAAGCCACATTCCTGCGCGCGCGCGCTGAAGCGCGTTGACGCGCGCTAACATGAACGTGCGTATGTTCTAAAACTGAAGCGCGCTGTTTTTTTGCTTCGTGAATGTGTAGCGAAGTGACGCGCTTCAGCGCTTCAACCTCCATGAATGGCGCTTTACCCGTTATGCAACCCTCAACAAACGCTGCTTTTTTGCAACTGACAGGAATACAGAGTACAAGTTGCCAAGCTTTTACGAAAACACACAGATCGAACGTTTCGCCCGTTCACCTGTTCCTGCCAAACGGTCTCCCAAAAATCGTAGGTCGTCGATCGATTCGGCCCCTCGGTCGCAATGTATCGAAGTTTATATCTGCGAAAAAAACGAAAAATCCTTGACAGCAAGCAACGCACCAGTCAGCAAACAAACAAACTAGAACAAACATTAGCTACTGGCAACAGAGGGATGTGTCCGTGCAACATTGCACGGTTCTGCTCTGCAAACAGAAATGCCGAACCGCTATTGAAAAGCTCGGTGACTTTCTGTAGTTCACAGAACACCATCAATGCTCACTCCGCTCGCTCTCGCAGCAACCCCAATCCACTCACCCGTCGACATAATGCGCTTTCACGGTCAACTCCTTCGACTGAATCGTTCGCGGGCCGGTGCTGCGCGACGGACGCAAGAACGGCGGCATTCGCTTCAGTCGCGGTTCCGAGCGAATTTGTTCGTATTCCTCGCAGAACTTTCGAAACGCCGACTTGTCCTTGCGCGCGAAACGACTCGCGAACCTGTGCGATTGTCTGCAGTGGAGCGAACTGAGGGGAATACTTTTAAAGGGAGTGATGGGGAGCGCCTCCGTCGCAAGCTGAGCTCCTTGGTATTCCGCCAGGTGCGTCCCTGGCATTCGCCTCACAACTGGCGCTAAACGCGTACCATTTGTGGCGGAGCTCGCGGGAAAAGCAGTCATACGACTGGCATGCAGCTCTCGGCGCAACGGATATCGGCAGCCCCCCCCCCCAAATGACAGACAACATATCCAAATTGAGCGACCACTTGTTTCAAGTGTCGAGTCGTGTGTTCCTCCGTACGTACGCTTTGATTGACGATCGAGATCGAAACAAAAAAAAATCGGAAAACAAAAACGAAAAGAAATCGAATATCCCGAAATATGCAAACGTTTTTCTTACAAAATCGCTTTGATGACACATCCCACTCGCTTTGATGACACCTCCCATCCCAGTACTTGTTGACATGTCTCTCTGACCTACCATTTCTCCAGCGGCACGCCAATTGGTCCAGTTGACATGACGCCAACGCCACAGTTGGACGCAGACGCGCCAGCTGGCATGTGGCCGTGTTGCTGCTGCTGCTGTTGCTGACGGTGGTAGTATTGATGGCGGTGTTTCGAGCCTGCAAGACTCATATAAAAAATAGATGAAAGATGAAATTTATAGAAGTTTATTTTACACATGAAAATGCGTTGTCGCTCTTGTCGCTCAGCGATGAACTTTTTTGCTACAACACAACATCGCGTCAACCGAGTACCGAACGAAAATGTTGCACGATTTCAAACGATGTTTTTTAAAGTAAGACCCGGATTCCTCTGCTGTTGGCGTTTTTTGAGACAGTGTCACCTTCAGTCAGTCAAGACTATCTCAAATTTTGTGTCAAAAGTCTGAAGATCTGGCGTCAAAAAATTCTTCCAATTCTTCAATTTAAAAAAAACCAGCTTGCGCAATCAGTGTCCCACCACGACTGGCGTTCGCGACCGGACACAATGGACCAGAGGCGGTGGACGCGTGCCGCAGTGGACGGCTGGTGTTGTTGCTGGTGGAATTGTTGCCGGTTGCCGATCTGTTGACCTGCTGTTGTTGTTGATGTTGATATCTGGAAACAGTTGAACGTGAGAACACAACTGGAAAGTTCCACCAAAATACAATCTGATTTCCTGTTGCTGTTGTTTATTGCCGCAACTGTGGAAAACTGGAAAGCCATCAACTTCCGCGTCAGTCAGGCGTTTTTTTGGAGAATAAACCTTTGTGCACAGCAGTGAATTTGATTGCTTCTTCGCGCACCTCTGCATATTGCGCGCATTGCTGCCACTGTTGCTGCTATTGCCGAATGACGTGCCACCACCGGCGCGATACGAGGCGTGCTGCTGCTGCTGTTGTTGTTGCAACTGTTGCTGGATGGCCGGCGGCAACGGCGGCGGCACCACGACGCCGCCAATCGATCCTGGCGCCAGACGCGACGACGCCGTCGGCACGCGATTCACACTCAACGCCGGCTGATGGTGGTGGTGGTGAGCGTCCATGACTGCTGGTGATGTCGCGGGTGTTGTTGGTGTGCGTGCTGGAGAACATGGACAACGCAACTGACGATAAGAATGAAACAATATTTGCGACTCATTTGGTGTTTCTTGTTGGGTTTGTTTCTGTTTGTTTGGGCTCTGCTTTTCACATTGAACTCTAGTCTTTGGTTAGTTTTGGGGATGGCTCCGAAATATGGGTCTACTGAGCTGAGTCAGACTGACAAATTCTGGATAAAGTTCATTCATTGGTTCTTCTGAATACAAAAACAACCAAAATTAACAATGAACAGTTCTCCAGAGTGAAGTCACGTGGGCAAGTTAAAATTGGGTTGAACTGAAGAAACGGGTTTATTTCAAAAAAACTGCAACAAAAATAGCTCAAAACGTGCTTTTACTGCATTCACGTGTTTTTCACGTCTTTCTTCACGCGAACACAAATAAAAGTTCGCCTTCGTATTCACGTGTTCTTCAATCTTCGTTTGTCGTTGTCGGCAGTCTGCGGCGGCCCCGAACGAATGGCTGACGTTGTTGATTTTATGCTGACACTGTTCTTGTTTTGTGGATCGAAAACGCTCACTAAAAACCAACAGCAATAATCATTCACTTCGCTGTTTGTTGTTTTCTTCACTCAAGTAGTTCGCGACGAAGACAGCTGGTTATTTACTACACCACTTGAACCTTCTCAAATTGAATGGGCAGGGTCGCTTGCTCCTCGTCTCGGGCGCTCGCTTCGCTGGCCGCTGAGCTGACTGTTCACTGGCCACTGGGCACTGGTTAAGTTGAATTGAACAGGTTGCTTTGTTTTGTTCATAAAAGTATAAAACTGGCATGGATTGCTGGAAGGAAACGATCATATTGATGTTGAGAATTTTGGTTTCAAAAATCCGCTAGTTTTGAAGAACAATTTCACAAAAATAAATTTTTGTTGGCTTGCCGCTTGGTCTCGCGATGGACGATTGACGAACTCAAAATCGTAGTCGAAGAAATAATTCGACTCAAAAACATAAACTCAACTCACGTCTCACAACATAACAGAAAGCCAGCTCAGAAAGAAGACGTTTCTTCCTTGTTTCTCGTGTGAAACTGTGAGTGGAAGCAGTACCGAAGGCGAAAGCAAATTTTCGAGGGGGGGTGTAGGGTTAGGGGCTTTGAAAAAAATTTTTTTTTATTTTTTTTCGTTTTTTTTAAATTTGGATTTTTTTTCAAACTTAAAAAAAAATTAGAAAAATTTTTCTTCTACTTTGCTCTGAAAATTCGATTTATGGCATAATTTTTTGAAAGTTCAAACCAAATTTTCTTCCCAACTTCTTTGTGTGCTTAGGTACATGTCATTATTTGGTCATTTTGACCGACGTACTCCATGTTTTTCGATTTGGATGACTTCTAGAGTCAATTTTTAGCGTTGAAATGACTTAACTGAATTGAAATATCGTTTCAGAAATCGTTTTCTTGCAACTTAGAACATGTTTTTTCAGTCGGTAGGCCATGAGATGAACATGATATTTTGTTGATTGGCGTATGTTATAGGTCTACAATGGAGTTGTGCGATATATTGTTAAACAATTGGAGCGGAGATGTTGGTTAATACCACATCACACGACCGTTTTTCAGATACCCGATAACATGGCCACATGTTAAAACTTGCGTGCTGAGCTAAACTAACGTGTTAAACTTGCGTCTGTCAGTTGCCCGCAACGTGATCGCGAAATCATGGTACGTGTTTTCGATACGATGATTTGAAGAGTGGGCTCTCGCCATGTGGCAGATAGCATAGCTGGTTGAACCTGAAAGTAAGTGTCTTGGGGGGGGGGGCGACCGGGTCGACAGGGGTTGCCGACTTAGCTACAGCAAACAGGAATTTTTGAACACAGTCAAATTTTGGTAATTTTCTAAAGAGGAACAACTAAGAACGGTTCAATATTCAAGTACACGTCGAAAATTGTCCTGTTTTACTGTTGAAAATGCAACTTTCCCTCTATGAAATGGACATAATTTCAATAAAACACGATTTTCGCTCTTATGGTTTTCCGGATCGTTCTGAAAATAGTCTAGATGAACTCAGCTCGACGAGACGCTTCGAACAAACCTAACTTGTAAAAAAAAAATTTTTTTTTTAATTTTTTTTTTAATTTAAAAAAAAAATCCGGATTTTTTTCCCCCTAACCCTAGGGGGGTGTCGTCACGTGGGGGGGGGGTGCCGAAAATTTTTCAGTGTCAGTCATGGTACAGTGACACCCCCCCGGGCGTGGGCCATGGGGGGCAGTACCGAAGACGAGGGGGGGTGGGGGGGGGTCACGCGACCCCCACCCCCCAAATCCTCACACTGGACCATCCACACCCCCCCCTAGACAATTGCTAGACACCCCCCCCCTCGGGTTAGGGGAAAAAAAAATCCGGATTTTTTTTTTAAATTAAAAAAAAAATTTTTTTTTTAAAAAAAAATTTTTTTTTACAAGTTAGGTTCGTTCGAAGCGTCTCGTCGAGCTGAGTTCATCTAGACTATTTTCAGAACGATCCGGGAAACTATAAGAGCGAAAATCGTGTTTTATTGAAATTATGTCCATTTCATAGAGGGAAAGTTGCATTTTCAACAGTAAAACAGGGCAATTTTTCACGTGTACTTGAATATTGAACCGTTCTTAGTGGTTCCTCTTTAGAAAATTACCAAAATTTGACTGTGTTCAAAAATTCCTGTTTGCTGTGGCTAAGTCGGCAACCCCTGTCGACCCGGTCGCCCCCCCCCAAGACACTTACTTTCAGGTTCAACCAGCTATGCTATCTGCTACATGGCGAGAGCCCACTCTTCAAATCATCGTATCGAAAACACGTACCATGATTTCGCGATCACGTTGCGGGCAACTGACAGACGCAAGTTTAACACGTTAGTTTAGCTCAGCACGCAAGTTTTAACATGTGGCCATGTTATCGGGTATCTGAAAAACGGTCGTGTGATGTGGTATTAACCAACATCTCCGCTCAAATTGTTTAACAATATATCGCACAACTCCATTGTAGACCTATAACATACGCCAATCAACAAGATATCATGTTCATCTCATGGCCTACCGACTGAAAAACATGTTCTAAGTTGCAAGAAAACGATTTCTGAAACGATATTTCAATTCAGTTAAGTCATTTCAACGCTAAAAATGACTCTAGAAGTCATCCAAATCGAAAAACATGGAGTACGTCGGTCAAAATGACCAAATAATGACATTTACCTAAGCACACAAAGAAGTTGGGAAGAAAATTTGGTTTGAACTTTCAAAAAATTATGCCATAAATCGAATTTTCAGAGCAAAGTAGAAGAAAAAATTTTCAAATTTTTTTTTTAAGTTTGAAAAAAAAAATCCAAATTTTTTTTTTTTAAAAAAAAACGAAAAAAAAATTAAAAAAAAATTTTTTTTTCAAAGCCCCTAACCCTACCCCCCCACCCCCCCCCCCTAGATGGACCTAAGTAACAGTGACACCCCCCAAAAATTTTCTCGGACCACCCAAAAATCATGAATTTTTGCTCAAAAATCATGATTTTTTGTCTTTAAAGTCCATAATATAAGCTTTATATATGATAACTTGACATTCTTCATTGTAATTTCAAAGATTTTGCAGCAAAATTTAGCGTTTTTCCTTCAAAATTTAAGCGAAAAAATCTCATGGGTGGGGTGGGGGTAGGGTTAGGGGGAAAAAAATCCGGATTTTTTTTTTTAAATTAAAAAAAAAATTTTTTTTTAAAAAAAAATTTTTTTTTACAAGTTAGGTTTGTTCGAAGCGTCTCGTCGAGCTGAGTTCATCTAGACTATTTTCAGAACGATCCGGAAAACTATAAGAGCGAAAATCGTGTTTTATTGAAATTATGTCCATTTCATAGAGGGAAAGTTGCATTTTCAACAGTAAAACAGGACAATTTTCGACGTGTACTTGAATATTGAACCGTTCTTAGTTGTTCCTCTTTAGAAAATTACCAAAATTTGACTGTGTTCAAAAATTCCTGTTTGCTGTAGCTAAGTCGGCAACCCCTGTCGACCCGGTCGCCCCCCCCAAGACACTTACTTTCAGGTTCAACCAGCTACGCTATCTGCCACATGGCGAGAGCCCACTCTTCAAATCATCGTATCGAAAACACGTACCATGATTTCGCGATCACGTTGCGGGCAACTGACAGACGCAAGTTTAACACGTTAGTTTAGCTCAGCACGCAAGTTTTAACATGTGGCCGTGTTATCGGGTATCTGAAAAACGGTCGTGTGATGTGGTATTAACCAACATCCCCGCTCCAATTGTTTAACAATATATCGCACAACTCCATTGTAGACCTATACCGTACGCCATTCAACAAGAGATCATGTTCATCTCATGGCCTACCGACTGAAAAAACATGTTCTAAGTTGCAAGAAAACGATTTCTGAAACGATATTTCAATTCAGTTAAGTCATTTCAACGCTAAAAATTGACTCTAGAAGTCATCCAAATCGAAAAACATGGAGTACGTCGGTCAAAATGACCAAATAATGACATGTACCTAAGCACACAAAGAAGTTGGGAAGAAAATTTGGTTTGAACTTTCAAAAAATTATGCCATAAATCGAATTTTCAGAGCAAAGTAGAAGAAAAATTTTTCAAATTTTTTTTTAAGTTTGAAAAAAAAAATCCAAATTTTTTTTAAAAAAAAAAAACGAAAAATAAAAATAAATTTTTTTTTTTCAAAGCCCCTAACCCTAGGTGGGGGGTGTGCACCCCCCCAGAAAATTTTCTACAATGGTGCACCCCCCCCATGGCCCACGCCTGGGGGGGTGTCACTGTACCATGACTGACACCCCCCCACTGAAAAATTTTCGGCACCCCCCCCCCCCCCACGTGACGACACCCCCCCCTCGAAAATTTGCTTTCGCCTTCGGTACTGATGGGGGGGGGTGCACTATTGTAGAAAATTTTCTGGGGGGTGCACACCCCCCACCCCACCCATGAGATTTTTTGGCTTAAATTTTGAAGGAAAAACGCTAAATTTTGCTGCAAAATCTTTGAAATTACAATGAAGAATGTCAAGTTATCATATATTTAGCTTATATTATGGACTTTAAAGACAAAAAATCATGATTTTTGAGCAAAAATTCATGATTTTTGGGTGGTCCGAGAAATTTTTTGGGGGGTGTCACTGTTACTTAGGTCCATCTAGGGGGGGGGGTGGGGGGGGGTGTCTAGCAAATTTCGCGGGGGGGGTGTGGATGGTCCAGTGTCAGGTTTTGGGGGGTGGGTGTCGCGTGACCACCACCCCACCCCCCCCCCCGCGGAGGTCTCGGGTGCTCTGGGGGGGGGTGTGTACCCCCCCCACCCCCCCTCGTCTTCGGTACTGAGTGGAAGTGGAGTGAGTAAAAGACAAACAATAAAAAACGAATCCGCCCGCCCGCCCCCGACCAATCCAAATGCTAAGCTACGTTTTTCTGATAAGGTAAATATGGACATTCGGACAAATTGAATTTGAAACTCCGCCTCTTTGTTGTTTCTCTTTGTCACCTATGTTCCTCCACTCCTCCCTCCTCCTCTCCTGGTTCGACGGAATAGCAAAAATTTGTAATAAACGGATAAACTGTTCTCTTACCACGAAGAAACAAAAAAATGTACGATATTGTGGGCTGGGCTTTGAACTTTGAAATATGCAGAACGCAGACAAAAAACAGCTCATCTTTTTGCCCAATTTTCTTTTCGTGCTCAACTTTTTTTCCAACAATTGTGCACTGTTTTTTCATTTTCCATCAACGGACGATGACGCATTTACGCAGGTCAAAAGTCGTAGTTTGATTATTTTAAACAACCCACGTTTGTAACAAAAAAAATCAAGAAATTGCTGCGAGAAACACCAAGAGAACATTGTAATCGGATCGTGATAGCATACGCTTCGCAATAATTTACTGACTTATGGTGAATACGTTCAATTAAGGCCCATTCATGCACGCGTGCGCTGAAGCGCGTTGACGCGCGCTGATGCGCGCTAACATGAACGTGCGTATGAATGTGCGTATGTTCTAAAACTGAAGCGCGCTGTTTTTTTGGTTCGTGAATGTGTAGCAAAGTGACGCGCGTCAGTGCGCTTCAGCGCGCTTCAACCTCCATGAATGGCGCTTTAGTTTCAGAGTAGTGAGTGAGTCACGAAGAAAACCGACAAAACCGATCATCAAGAGAGTACACTGTTTGCCGCGTTCACCCATCGTACGCCTTCTTTGAACGGTATTGGTGGACCATTTTTGATAAATTCGAGACTCTGAAAGTGGCACCATGAACAAGTAAAAAAATCACACTGAGAAAGACAACACGAAACGCTCGCAAGTCGCAACTGTGTTTCAAGATTCAATTCAATGCAAGATGCAAAAGTTTGATGCTACGACTTGAAGCTGGTAAATTATAACATTTTTGTGTCAATAACGCAGCTTAGTTGCGTGAGAATCAAAACTTTAATCTACCCAAATAAAAACTACAATCGTGTTAATTCAGAATTAAAAAAATTTGAAAAAGAACGAAAAGATTGTACTCACATTACAAGTAAGAAAACGCCAAACCTGCTCAAACTCGGGAATCTTTCCAAATTTGCAGATGTCTTGCGGATTTGGCAGCGGCGGCATCGGTCTGCAAAAAAATAGCGTCGGCAGTTGACAGTTTTCGCCGCCAGTTTGCGCCACTTTGGCGCCAATTTCCGCCAAACAGCCGCAGGTCGCCTGAATCAACACGCCGAACTGTTTTTGTTGTTCGACCATCACGGCGGCACACGCGCTGCGGGGTAAAAAATGACAGTAAGACGACGACAATGCTTTTTGAAATGCAAAAAAATATGCGCATCCACTTGACAAGCGGGCGACAACGCCTCAAATTCACTCAAAAAACTTGCACCTTTAAAATTTAGTCAACAAAAACCCGTTGTGTCGGTTGCATGGTTGAATCTTTAATGCACTTTTTTCTGTTCCAAATTGTTTCAGCGTTTTTAGCAGAAAAATTTCAAACGAACTCGCTGCGACAGTGTTCGCGAACTTCACAACTACTCCTGAATGCTTTCTCGACGTCAAGATCATCCGGACTGCTGTTGAAATTCTCTGCGTAGCATTGTCTGACTTCGTCTTCTTGATCGGGACATAATTCAAAGCCATTGGTTATCCTCGATAGGAATAGGAACCTGGAATCGGAACAATGTGAAAACGTTGCTGCCGCTAAATGCTGCACGTGTTGCAACTTGCAATGATTCAAGAAATTTAAAAATTTTCAAAATGCTCTCCACTTTGACGAATTCGATTTGCATTCAGTTGAATCTGTTGATCAGCCAAATGCGCACCGATTGTTTTAAGTCTTTTGATTAAAATAAAAGTCTATCTAAATTTTTGTCTTCTTAGCAGCTAAACTTCATATGTGTGCGTTACGTCAAATATCTACATTTTTGCTTGTAACTGCAAACGCACTGCAAGTGTAGCATGTCTGGACCGCCAAATAGCCGAATGACTGCTTCTGGGTCAAAGTCGGTCGGCGATGATGACGGCTGGCGATGTGCAACTGGAATAATAGGTTAAAGATGAATTCATGAAAAGTGGTTAGTGACGCACAGCTAGTAAACACTTCAAAAAATGTGTCCAGGAAAAACCGTTCGCAATGTACATAGCAACCGTGACGACGGTGGTGACGCATACTTCAGTTATAGCAGTGTTCATGAACAAACAACTTCAGAGTTAGCTATATTGCTGTGTATAGCTATATTTCCGTTGCAAATTCATGAATGGAGGAACCTCAGTGTCATGCTACCACTGGGATCCAATATGTTCGCCCCATGGTAACTTCTACAATCTACAGGCACGGAGAAAAAGACTACACAGTGCACACGCAGACGAAACTACACGTCTCGTGGCAACCATCACTAACCAGCTGGCAATTTGACGCCACTTTCACGCATGCACGCCATGAAGTGCAACATCGGCGGTCTTATGCCGAACGCCGCCCGAACGCAACTCTCGCGTAGAATGCCGGCGATTGTCTTGCGAATTTCATGCGGCGGTAAGATTGGCGGCTTGTTGCCTCTCGCTTCTTTGCGAATGTGATTCCAGCACCTGAGGAGAAGACACGCACAGTGAGGTGCGTTCATGAATTTGCACAGACATTTCATAGCTAGTGATGAAGATTTTTTGACGTATGCAAAAAGTATCACGCTATCACTGAATGCTGAAAACCCGAACGCTGTGTGCAGTGTACGTGAATTTTCACGGGCACAGCGTTTTTGGGTTGATTTTGTTCGCGCCACTGTTTGCCTTTGAATGAAGCGGCATTCATGAAACAGTGTTTACTGTGTTAAAACACAGTTACTAAATACTAAATACGGCTTCATGAATGCTCCTTTAGGCTCGCTGACTGGTCCAACCAGCACAATGCAGCCAATTCAGCATGCCACTCACTACTCGTTTCACAGTTGGTTTGAATTTTTTGTTTAACTTCAAACAGCATCATTAGGAGCCGTATGACCAGAAAAATGCACTCACGGATAATTGCACATGGCCATTTTTGCTAACGAATCCAGCGGCGCGCCGGGCGGCAGAGTTCGTTCGGCTGTCGTTTTGAACATGCAGAACGCCTCCTGAAAAAAATTCGGCTTCAAGGAATTTTGTTCAGAGCGGTCGAAAAAGTCAAAATAAAATGGTAAAAAAAGCGTTTTTATTCTATTTTCAGTAAACCTTCAGTTTTTTTTACAATGGAGACACAAGCTTTTCCGTCCTTTTCATGCCTGGTATGGTAACGTGGTGACGTTACTGCACTGACGAGCCAAGGTTATTATCGAAATCACTTTTATTTTTAAAGCATCAGCGCATATTGTGATGGTTACAGCCAAGAATGAAGATCAACCACAGGTACCTTTTATTTGTTTTTCGTTGTTTCCAAAAAAGTTGTTCAAAAGCGTTGGAAAAAAACGCAACAAACCTCTGAGCATGCAGTTTCAGTTTCATTGTAGTTGTTGGTGTTGTTGTTTGCCAGAGTTTCGTTATCGTCGTGATGGTCGTCATGGTCATGGTCATGTGGATGTTCACAAAAGCAAACCAATGGCTGAATGAGCAAGTGAAAAAAAGATTTTTTTAAATTCAAATAAGGAAAGTTTCACTATATGCCACCACAATTTAGAAAACTTGCTTTTCACTTTGTGGCATATTTTATGATTGCTCAAAAAACCAGCAATTTAGCATTCTAGAACACGTGAAGTTAACTTTCGTTGGGAAAACGCTTGAAGAAGGCAAATACAAAGAATCCATTAAACAACTTATGATTGCTGCACTATTTCAACTTTTGCAGCTTGAAATGGTAACGCAGAAAAAGTAACTGAAAATCTTGAGTGAATGACTGCCATTGAGGTCGCAGACAAATCGGCCGATTTCTTTGATAAAAAACGTACCAATAATGCCAACAGCATTGGAGAACGCAACATTTTTGTCAAACCCAATCTTTTGAAAGCGAAGCTGCCCAACTAGTGTTTTTGATTTTCCAGTTAGGACGATAACTTTTTACACGTCAAACGCAATTAAATTAAGTGGTTTAAATTTTTTCACCCATTGATGATGTTTTCTGACAGTGACCAACCGTATATAATTGATTAGCAATTTACTGCTTCACAGCAACAAAAGTTGGTCATGAAAAAACTTGTTTACGGACAGACATCTGCAATACACTTTCTTTTTCTTGTGGGCGGCACCGGTTTATCGCTGCACATGATGAAGTTTTAAAAAATATTGTCACGCGTCTCTACAATCAAGATGTCAGGGCGCGGTGGGCTGGACGAAACCGGCAACCTTCACGCTTCAACCGTCGTGTCCATCCAGATTGATTTACCGCACCAACTTTAGTTTTAGACATTTTTTTTAATTTTACGCATTTCGAAATGGCACAACCTTACTGTGCGCCCTTTTGGTTGCTAAAGTTTGGATTTTAAAATTGCGCATCTAGACTTGTGCGGCCCCAAAAAACAGTGTCTGCTAGCTGAGTGACGCATTTTATTGAATGAATTGAACGCGATAAATTCATACAAATAAGTTTTTTGCACTGTGAAAAAAACACGTCCAAAATTTGCGAATTAGAAACTGACATTTCAAAACCATTGTATACCAGTGGTTAAAACCAGTATCATTCGATTCAGGCATTTTGCCACATTGCGCCACCTTCGCAGAGTCACAACGTGTTCTCCCGCTTTAGCAATTTCATTTATGTCGTTTTATTTTTAATTGATACCATTTTTGAAGAAACAGCAAGCGATCAATTGATGTGATCCCAATTGAATAAATCAGGTAACAGCGTTTCTTCAAACACCCAAACATATGAATTTATCAGGAACAACCAAAAAACCAGAACAGGAACGAAAAAAGTAAAGAAGTTCAAAAATACTGCTTGTGAAACCAACAAGAACAAGCACAACAGGTAAACAGTTTGGATAGAGCATATCAACTTCAAACCTTGCCAATACACTTGTTCAACAATGATACAGTCTGTTTCTTCAAACCTGCCACAGACAGACAACCGAACTACAGACAAACGCACAACAACAGAACAATATAAGAAAACATCATGTCATTTCAATCACCTGACATGTTCTTCTAAACAGAGCAAACATCATGCAGTCAAAATTTCAGTCTCTAGCTAACAGAGCGACCCGCGTTCCAGAGTTGCATGCAGGAATAGCGCTTGATTTTCAGGTAAAAGACTATGTCCACTTACAACACAGACATTCCCCGAGCGCACCAAATTGAAATGTCTGCCTGCAGGCTCTGAAAGGCAGCTCACGTTTCCTGGTGTAATCGAATTGACACGTTTTTATGCACCCCATAGCACATGTTCTTCTTTAACAATCATGAAACTCGCAGTTTGAGTGTGCTGGACTGACCCGGTGACCAGCGATCGAGTTGTTCTATCTTCGTCTGCATTAAAAAAAACCAAAAAAAACAATGTTGAATAATCGTTGCCGCAACATGCGAGCCATCTGACGCAGCAGATTCAGCCAGAAAAAACACACAATCAATCATCGCCGCCTCCGACTGCTCTCCTGCGGGCTTCGATCTCTGTCGGTGCGGTTTCGCGCCGGACTCCGTTGTCTCTGGCTCGGCTCGTCGCGTGGCGACCGCCGACGCGCCCGTTTTGCCTGCCGCTCCTCTCGTCTTTTCTCTTCATCGTCGCTGATCGGCTCTCGTTTCACGGGCGGCGACGACGGCGACGACGACGACTTTCGATCCGATCGCCGCTTCGAACGCTGCTGCTGCGACCGCGACTCATTGTCTCGATCTCGGTTTCGATTTCGTTCCGGTTGCGGAACGTCGTTCGTTCGTCGAGTTCGAGCGTCACTCGGCGACGCGTTGCGGTGCTTTTTTCTGGACGGCGGCGGGGAGCGACTAGCGCGAGTGGTGTCCCGTGGGGGTGGCCTCTGGCGCTCGCGGCTACCCTCACCACGACCAACAAGCCCGGTGTCATTTCGACGATCCCGACTGCTCGGCAGAGGTGAGTCACCGCCACCACTTGAATGGCGTCGTCGTCGTCTCCTCGACTCTGGGTGAGTGTCGGTTGACGGGCGCTCGCGTTTCACCGGCGGTGGTTTTTTGTCTGAAAAAGATGAGAGACAAAACGGAGTTGAGCGACATTCATGAAGCAGTAGTTAGTGACGCGTAGCTGTGTTAAAACTGCTTCATGAATGCCCCTTTGGTGTGTTGGCACGGGCATGGTCGGGTCATCACTTATGTCACCTTCTTGGGTTTGCCGTTTGCGGCGCTGCTTAACAAGTATTTTCTGTCGCAACAGACATTGCTCAGAAATCGAGATTGCAAACACTTTCCAGAATAAAACGCCAGAAATCTCGGAACCGACAAATTTAGAAATCGCTGCTGTTCGGTAATATAGCCAATGAAAGTCGGCGAAATTCAGATAGGGGCTCTCAGACCATTGGTACCCCCCACCACGAGACGACACTAAACGAAATCACCGCAGTTTGGTACCTTCCGGTTTTCCGGATGAAACGGGGTCGGGTCAGGGTGCAGCTACAGATCAGAAAATTAGGTCACCTCCGTCCTCAGGGTCAGAATCGTCCGACGAGCTAGAGGACGAGCTACTGCTGCTGGAGTCGTCACTGCTGTCCTCCTCGGGCACTGGCACATTTGCTACTTGCTTCGGGGCACTTGCTAGATGCTGGCGCAGGTCAACGCTGCAAAGTGACGTGATAAGTCGCATTAGTCGCAAATAAGAAAAGGAACTAAAAATAAAACTACAAAAAACACGAAAATTATCGACAACATACGTCAAGCCGCCGAGACCGATGTGCGTGAAGAAGTTGATCGAAAATCGCGTGTCTCGCGGATTGTCGCGTGGGAAGATGCCGTCGAATGCAGATTGGTATGTTCTGAAGAATAGAAGTTTCTTTAATGGAACTACAAAAAACACGCACTACAGGATTGGAGCACCAAACAATGAGCCAAGGTTTTACAAACGATACAAAAAAGTTCACAAAAACTATTTTCTCGATGATACAAGTCTCTTATCAAAACAATGTGTCAAATGTGTCAGTCAATACACTCAATCATAGTTGTTCTAGGGGGGGGCCTGGGGGGGGGGGCCGGCCCCCCCCAAAAAATTTTCGAATCTATCTCTATCAAACAGGTTTTTTCGGCTCAGCTATTATCTATCTAAAAAATTTTCTCAGCCAGCTATCTATCTGAAAATTTTTGTCTTCGAGGACATAAAATGAGTCAATTTTTGAGCAAAATTGACCATTTTTGCTCGTAATTCTTGAAAATTTCGCTAATTTTAGGTAAAATACGCGCTTATACTTGATTTTTAGTGTATTTTTAGCATTATTTTGCTGTTTTTATAGCTTTATATTGTTTTAGCTATCTATCTAACAAATTTCAAAATTTTTACCGGCCCCCCCCCCAAAGTCACATGGCCCCCCCCCCGCGGCCCCCCCCCCAAAATTTTCCAGCTATCTATCTATCTAGAAAATTTGCTCCAGCTATCTATATCGGCCCCCCCCCAACCCCTCGGCTCTGGAACAACTATGCACTCAATATCCATTCCTCACAGTAAACAACTATGCTTCTGCTACCAGTCAAGATTCAAAAGCAGCCACAACAGCCACATAACCCTATATCTTGAAACGATTATGAATCAAAGAACCGCTCAAAAACAAAACCGCAAACACCAACGGATCAATAATTCGTTCATACAGTCGATCGAGGCCCATAAACTCGGCCAACTCTTGAAACAGCACTTTGATGAAGATGCGACTTGCCGATGTCGTCTCGTCTTCGTTCAGTCGGATAGCGGATAGAACCAGAAAAAAAACGTAATTTCGATTCACATTCACATAAATTATAGATGGACATAGTTGTGATGGAATGAGAAATACGGAAGGAGTGCCAGAAACTTCCCAGTAAATACACAAATTTAGTTCTGCAAAGAGATCTGATCCAGTGGCCCGATCAAATTTCCGTGTAGTTTTTTTTTGAGAAGCTTGCATGGAAGCTGGACGAACTCCTTTGAATTACCAGCGATAAAACACCGAAAAATGTTTGTCGCGGCATGATGCACTTGTCGCATTGAATATGAAACAAACGACAAGCAAAGAGGGCGCAACAAGTGAGAAACACTCAATTTCGCAAATACGGCCAAAAATTGAACCGACCCAAATTGTAGATAGGGAATCGGCACAGAGTGCGGCGTTGCGTTGGGGAAACAGAAAAAACAGTGGAACACACTTTCACATGCAAGAAGGTGATTCGCTGCATTTTTGGTGGAGCACGCTGATTTAATTGCATCAGCACAGTAAAAACGTTCATTTTCATTCCTATCAAAACTGAGAGTTTGCAGATTTTTGTACAGTATAGGCATAGAAGCAGCAATCCGCGAATAGTAAAGTTTTCAGAGCCTCCACAACCGAATAATTACGTTTCGGTTGTGAAAAAAAATAGAAAAATAACAACAGAAAAAATTATAAAAACCATAGCAACAACCTTCCAATAATATTCTTCACCAACCTGCCACGTAATAGCGTCCGAATTCAGGAGATGAACATAAAAATGGCACACGTTACGCAGGCGAACGAGCTCGAAACGGTGCACGGTCGAGTAAACGTCCTGGAAGAGTTGCTCGAAGATCTGCTGGTATTGCTTGCGGAGGCGACAGAGGCGCTGCAAAGGTTGGTGAACGTTGCAGCATGGACAAGTAAGAAACAGTGGACATACTGCGAATGTCATTTGTTCATTCAGTTATTTTTGTTATTCCACAGTTTGCGGGAACTCCACCGATAAAAAGCTCCCGATTGTCGATTGTGCTTTGGTGAGGGAAGTGTGGCGTGGGAGGGTGTGAAAAAAAAACACAACTCAGCAAAACTCGTGAATACCATATCAATAAATCTTACAAACGTTGCTTCGATGAAAAAAAAACCGGTGCGATCAAAAAAGTTAAAAAAACTGTCAGTGAAAAAAAAAACAATTTAAAAACAAAACACAAAAATATTAGTACCTCCGCCATGAGTCCGAAGAATTTCTCGTACGTTCGTTTCTCGGCACAACAGTCGATGATCATGTTTGCCAGTTCACCCTGGAATTTTCGACAACAAAAATTCATAATACTCATGATTGTCTGCACAAAAAAAAACTGTTTTCTCTCGCAATTGCGAACCTCCCAGCCCGGCTTGATGTCCATTTTCATGAGTTTATGAATGGCTTCCTGGTAGTCGAGCGAAGACTGCAGCGTCAAATAGACGGTGCGTCTGAATGCGACGAGATTCTGCTCGGTTTTGTCGATGATCGTCGTTGTCTCCGAGGTTTCGGTGGCCGCTGGAAAAAGATTTGGAAATCCAAAAATTCCAACACAAAAGAAAACGAGCAAAACGGTTCCCATATTTTCACGAAAAGAATTTCTTGTTTGTTAATAAATTTGTCAATACACTTTGCAATCCTGGTGCAGACTGCAGACAAATAGAAAGAACATGTTTTGCTAAAATCTGTTCAGACCGGCAAGCAAAACCAGAACCTCCGAAAATATTCCAAATCAAAACTCATATAATGCCGCCAATCGAACAGTGCCAGTTGGTGCAAAAAAAACACAAAGCACTGCAAGCTGCCCCCACTTTGTTCCGCTTGTCACTCATTTCCTTTTGCAACAGATCGTGCAGAGACCGACCAGGGCTCACACATTTTTTTCGCAATCTCTCCATCAACAACCAACCAGCGGCGTTTTCATCGTCCTCCGCGCCGCTGTCCTCCGCGGCATCGTCGTCGTCGTCGTCCGCCTCATCATCACTGTCGCCGAGCAGGTCACGCTTGATCTCGCTGTACACCTCCTCCTCGTGCTCGTAGTTCGGATCGTACTTGAAGATGTCTAAGAGAAAGTGAACATTGCGCTTGCGCTCATAGTTTGGTAATGAAAAAAAAACACTAGAATGTGATGCGGTAAATTGAGTTTTGTAGATTCGAATCAGCTCACATTTGCAATTTTATCTCAGCGAACCATCATGAAACACCACGTACAGCCAATTACAAAAGCCAGTCAACCGATAAAACGAAAAGCAGAATTGAAGTAGCGGAACACACGAAAGTCCAAACCGTCAATGTGATGCGGTTTAGGGATTAAAAAATTTGAACACACCAATTGGTTGGATCAAGCTTCACAAAACCAATCAGTGAGCCCAATTGAAAAGCAATAACAATTTGCAGATGTAATGCTTCAGCAACGTACTGAGCATATTCTCCGGGTCCTGTGCGTCTTCCAATGAGAGCGTGTGCGTGATCATGTCTTCCTCATCCAACAGATCCAACTCCGGTATGACGGCGACGTTTGCCTAAAACAAATGGAACTGCGTCAATGCATGGATCAGACGTAAAAAAACACAACTTTACCGTTTCTTAAAGCAGTTCAGTTTAGGATTGTGTTGAGACCATAAAAACAAACGTGATGAAAACCATCTTGATTTAATATGAACCCCGGGGCGGAACAAGGACAAGAAGGAAGCAAACGTGACAAGCCCACATTGAAATCATTTTTTTATCGAATCGGACTGCGAAGTGTAAAACAACCGGCCTCTTCACCGTTTCTTCCTGATTTTCTCCAGTTCTGACAGATCCCAGCCAACCGACTATACCTTGAAACCATCGCGTCGAATTGCCAACGCCACTTCGATCATGTACTGCACACGAACATCAGTGCTGGATTCTTGCAGAATCTCACGCAAGCGGTCGTATATCGCTGAAAATTGAGGGTTTTTTTGGCAGAAGTGTCGAACCCACGGTATCTGCCATATTCGGTCTCGACGCGATCTTGCTGCAACCATCATTCTGATAGTCATGGAGAATAAATAACTCGAACTGCATTCGAGTGAGTGAGCAATGGAAATGAGATGAGTGAACATGATAGGAAACGTGAGTGAAAACTGGAACAAAAAAGTTGCCAGAACGATCTGTCATCATGTCCATATAAGTGGAGCGACGTTTGCAGCAAGATCGTGTCGAGACCAAACATGATTCGTTGGCATAATTTCCAGTCGCACCCATCATGCCGCGCGGCGTGACGTCGGTCAGTTTCGCGCCAGCCTCCTTCAAGAACGACACAGCAATCTCGACTGAATCATCCGACGGTTCTTCCAGCAGCAACGTCAACAACTCCAATGCCAACAGTTCGTGGATCTGTGTGGTGAAATTTTGTTGGTGATGTGATTATTTCAAAATGTCGAAACTTCAAATTTACCAGTCGAAGACCGAAAATGGTGCAGGGGCAGCATTTATTTAGTTTTAGTACAACGACCAGGCGGCAATGTTGCAAAGAGATAACAAGCAATGTGCACCACACATAACGACATTTCATTGTTTTGTGTCCAGTGTGCGTTTGTTTGTGATTTTGTATTATAACAACAGCACAATGCACCATCTTCAGCAGACAATAACGTTCTTCGCTAATTGAACAAAAAAACTGGTCGCCATACCACTTGCTGGTTGACAAGATGAGCAATGAATTTGCAAGCAGTGGCTGCCGTCTGCTTGTCGTTGCGGCGAAACGAACGCTTGAACTGGATGATCAGTCGACGTGCGATCAGTTCGCCGATGGTTGGAAACTGAACAATAAATAAATAAATGAATTCAGGGGGAAAACTTCTGACAAATTCTACAGGGTATTGAACTCAAAAACAACATCAAGCCACTGGTTTAAGTTGAAAAACGTGATATTTTCACAAGAATAACTACTTCCAGTCGCAAAAACCAACACGTTGGCTGACATACGCTGTACGCGAGCGCTACCGTTACTGTGTGTTAAGGTGCATTCATGAAGCAGTAATTAGTGACGCGTAGCTGTGGTCAAACAAGAATGCTGTTTCATGAATGCCCCTTAGGTGCCTGTGTGCTTGCCGGGAGACTGTGAGGCAAGAGAAAAATACAATTATGAACGCGTTCCGTACGCACCTTTGAATTGATGATGGCGACCAGCGCCGCGTAGACGTGACTGAACGTCGGCGAGAAACTCTGTGCTTGACAAACGGAACGAGCCAGCAGACCCCTGAAAAGTTATTTTGAACATAAATTTTGGCGTGTTGCGAGAGTCACATAGAGCGAAAGGGAAACTTTCAAAAAAAAACATCAAAAGAACACTTCAAACCATAGCTTGAATTGTAAATTACAAAAAAACCTCACCTGCCACGAACGATATTCTCCTTGAACAAGTCACGCACCACCGACGGGAGATTACCGACGTTCGCCTTGTTCACTTGGCCGTGGATTTTCTTCTTCAGTTGCTCCCAAGCCAGTCGCTGATAGGCTTCGCTAATTTTTTTTTTGCACTTGGTTAGAATGGATCACAGAAAGTGCACTTTCTTCTTTATTACTGTGACAGTCTTCTTTCAGTCCAACCGGGCAAAACCTTTTTTTTGAAATTCACCTATCGGATATCGCCAGAGAAGCCTGCGTCAGTGTGTCCAATAGTTGTGATTCATTCATTCACTTTGACATGCCCCAAACATGTTCACTGAGCGATGACCATTGACAAATCAGCGAGCCGAATTTCAAGTCCATAACTAAAGGGGCATTCATGAAGCAGTATTTAGTGACTGCGCAGCTATGTTTTATCACCCCGCTACGCGGTCACTAAATGGTGTTTCATGAATGCCCCTTTACTCCCGCACCTGCTCTTATCGCCAATCTGCTCCTGCATCATGCGCAGCTTCGCCGGCGGTATATAGGCGCCGCCGGCTCGCGTCTTCAGCAGATTATCGACGGTCGTCTGCGTTTCGCTTTTCGGTTCCGCTTTCGGTTTCTCGGCGGATTCGGCAGATTTCCCTGAATTCTCCTTCTCCTCGTCTCGCCGGGAGCGTGTCGTCGTCGCTCGATCACGTCGTGGAGACCGCTCATCACGACGACGACCACGTCGCCTGTCGTCGTCATCGTCCCGATCGCCACTTCTGCTACGACGTCGTTGTTGCTGTCGACGTGTTTCTCGGTTTCGCGCCTCGTCTTCTCTGTTTTCCCGGCCCCCTCGACTCTGTTTTTCCCGCCGTCGCTCCGTTCGCTCCGCGCCCGTTTTATCCGACGACGGCGATCTGCGACGACGTGGCGGCGTCTTGGATGAACGTTTACGACGTTTGGGTGACGACGGTGGACTGTGCGGCGGCGTTGCCGGCTCCTCCTTGATTGTGGCGGATGGTTCGTTGGTTGCAACCGATGGAGAACCTGAAACTTGCGTTGTTGATTTGACAGTGATTTACGATTTCATGTTTTTGTGCTCCATGCTGCTCATGTTATCGATGTCCAAATATACATGAGCAGGCAGTCAGGTTACCCTGAAGGAACGTGTTTCACAAATGAACCATCTGTTCTGTGCAACTGGCGACGCAGCTTGCTGTGCACCAATCTTTTTCTTGAGAGTTGTAGCACCACTTCTTTTGAAATCATAACTGTATTATTCGGTAGAGCCCTTCATTTTTGCTTCCGCCCAGCTTACCGGAACCACCCCGTTGCAGGTTTCTTCAAGCGCTGAAACGGTTGGTCGAAGAAGACTTTCTTTGATTTTCTGCGGCATGGTACTGACAATACACGTTCATTTATCAATTTTACGCCTTATGGTACCATAAAAAAAATAATGCAATGTTGATTAAGGTGTCGTCCTAATAAGCAAACCCAAATAAACTACGTAACAACTCAAATATCTTTCTTTAATACACATGTTCGTGCACTTATCGTTTCACATGCACATTGCACCCCACAAACCCATGCACTTCATTTTGGTTAAACAAAAAAAACAGCGGATTTGTCTGAAAAACAATACGATACAGGCGTTTTTTTGCTTCTGAAAATGAATTGCTGTCAATATACTATGGTTTTGTTAAATCAGAAAAAAGTACAAATTATAACAAGACAAGTGAAAGCGACAACTTTCAAGAAATAGTTTAGTGCTATATTTAGTGCTTTTTTTAGATGTTCATTCAGGACAGCCTCTGAGTCCATATTCCATGCTCATGTTATATAGTTTTACCACGCAATTTTCATCGGGTGCGAATATGTTCTGTAGTTTTATCAATAGCCTACGCCCGCCCGCCCCACCCACAGGCACGCACAGTCCAGACAGTGTTCATTACTCACCTGGCGGCGTTGCTGGCAGTTCTTCAACTGGTCTTTCGCTGTCACATTGCTCGTCATTTTTGTTTCTTTCTTTTTCACGTCGTTCTTCAGCAGCTGGTGATCGTGATCGTGATCGATCTCGTTGCTTTCGCGAGCGAGACTCTCGCCGATTCGTCGACGGTGAACTGGACGGCGACGAAACCACTGGAGGAGCCATTGTTTGAATAAGTGCTGTGCAACTGAAAAATAAGAATTTTTGCCACTGGTGCTCGCCGGTTGACTTTTTGAAAACAAATTAATACGCTCATCTCCACCAGTTACGTTTCTGTGGTTCCTCGCTTTAGGGTTAGGGAAAAAAAAATCCGGATTTTTTTTTAAATTAAAAAAAAATTTTTTAAAAAGAAATTTTTTTTTACAAGTTAGGTTTGTTCGAAGCCTCTCGTCGAGCTGAGTTCATCTAGACTATTTTCAGAACGATCCGGAAAACTATAAGAGCGAAAATCGTGTTTTATTGAAATAAGGGGAGGAAGGAAAAAGGGATATGTCCATTTCATAGAGGGAAAGTTGCATTTTCAACAGTAAAACAGGACAATTTTCGACGTGTACTTGAATATTGAACCGTTCTTAGTTGTTCCTCTAAAGAAAATTACCAAAATTTGACTGTGTTCAAAAATTCCTGTTTGCTGTAGCTAAGTCGGCAACCCCTGTCGACCCGGTCGCCCCCCCCCAAGACACTTACTTTCAGGTTCAACCAGCTATGCTATCTGCCACATGGCGAGAGCCCACTCTTCAAATCATCGTATCGAAAACACGTACCATGATTTCGCGATCACGTTGCGGGCAACTGACAGACGCAAGTTTAACACGTCAGTTTAGCTCAGCACGCAAGTTTTATTTAACATGTGGCCATGTTATCGGGTATCTGAAAAACGGTCGTGTGATGTGGTATTAACCAACATCTCCGCTCCAATTGTTTAACAATATATCGCACAACTCCATTGTTGTAGACCTATAACATACGCCAATCAACAAGATTTCATGTTCATCTCATGGCCTACCGACTCATGTTCTAAGTTGCAAGAAAACGATTTCTGAAACGATATTTCAATTCAGTTAAGTCATTTCAACGCTAAAAATTGACCCTAGAAGTCATCCAAATAAAAAAACATGGAGCACGTCTGGAGATGTCAAGAAAAAAAAATTTTCTATTTTTTTTCTTTAAAAAAAAATTTTTTTTAAATTTTTTTTTAAAAATGAAAGTTGTTTAGAATTTTTCAGGGAGTCCGAATATCACCATCTGAGGAGCCACCGACTTACCATATGACCCCCACTCATATGGGAGGAGGGTGAAAATTTCAGACTTGGTTTCGGCGACCCCATTTTCCCACCGACGACATCACGTCTCGTGTTTTGCCTCTCAAGTCACCTCAAATAACATGGAAACAAGTTCCACAACAAACCGGTGTGATCATGCTGACGACACGAGGCGAAACAGCAACGAGCAACCAACGAAGTTACGCTTGCAGTGGCAGACAGTGCAATTTCCACCTTTCGAGATCCTGAAAAACGATGCGTAAATGTGAGTTCTCTGCTTCTATCTCACCTTAGCGACATCGGAATTTGTTGAACTAGCCTTTGCGACGCTCAAAGTACTTCAATGCGCGAGAATCTTCGATCATCACTCACCAAGGCTGAAAACAGTCGATAAATCAATCCAGAATACCACCTGCAGCGTTGAAGACTAAGTGACAAGGTAAAGTCAAAGAAAATTTTTGTTGAACTTTCGAAAAATTATGCCAAAAACGGCATTTTCAGGGCACATTAAAGAAAAAATTTCAAAAATTTTTAATAAAAAAAATTAAAAAAAATGCTCATTTTTTTTTACTTTTTTTTTTTAAAAAAAATTTAAAAAAAATTTTTTTTTTGACCCTTACATCTCTAAGCACGTCGGTCAAAATGACCAAATAATGACATTTACCTAAGCACACAAAGAAGTTGGGAAGAAAATTTGGTTTGAACTTTCAAAAAATTATGCCATAAATCGAATTTTCAGAGCAAAGTAGAAGAAAACTTTTTCAAATTTTTTTTTAAGTTTGAAAAAAAAAATTCAATTTAAAAAAAAACGAAAAAAAAATAAAAAAAAATTATTTTTTTCAAAGCCCCTAACCCTACCTCGCTTCCTCCAAAATCGAAAACCTTTTTATCTCCTCAAAAATTTATGAGTTAAAAGACATTTACTGATCGCAACTAGGGTTAGGGGCTTTGAAAAAAAAATTTATTTATTTTTGTCGTTTTAAAAAAAAAATTTGGATTTTTTTTTCAAACTTAAAAAAAATTTGAAAAATTTTTCTTCTACTTTGCTCTGAAAATTCGATTTATGGCATAATTTTTTGAAAGTTCAAACCAAATTTTCTTCCCAACTTCTTTGTGTGCTTAGGTACATGTCATTATTTGGTCATTTTGACCGACGTACTCCATGTTTTTCGATTTGGATGACTTCTAGAGTCAATTTTTAGCGTTGAAATAACTTAACTGAATTGAAATATCGTTTCAGAAATCGTTTTCTTGCAACTTAGAACATGTTTTTTTCAGTCGGTAGGCCATGAGATGAACATGATATTTTGTTGATTGGCGTATGTTATAGGTCTACAATGGAGTTGTGCGATATATTGTTAAACAATTGGAGCGGAGATGTTGGTTAATACCACATCACACGACCGTTTTTCAGATACCCGATAACATGGCCACATGTTAAAACTTGCGTGCTGAGCTAAACTAAAGGCCCATTCATGCAAGCGCGCGCTGAAGCGCGCTGACGCGCTTCACTTTGCTACACATTCACGAAGCAAAAAAACAGCGCGCTTCAGCGTGCGTCAGCGCGCTTCAGTTTTGGAGCACATGCGCATTCACGGACGCGCGCGCTGAAGCGCGCTGACCAGCTTCATCGTGAATGAAGAAATGAAGCTGCGTCAGCCGCTGCGGCTTTTTAGGTTTTTTGCCCATTCACGAACGCGCGCGCTGAAGCGCGCTGACGCGCGCTGAAGTGCGCTATCATGAATGATGAAATGAAGCTGCGTCAGCCGCTGCGGCATTTGATGTCCGGACATCAAATTTGTGTGTGCAAAATCGCTGATTGTTGCTGTCAGTGACAGTCTTTCACAAATGTTGCAAGACTTTTTTGTTAAATCATTTAGTACTTTTCTGACAGATTCTGAACAGTATTGTATAGCGTAATTGGTCTCAAAATAAGTGTGACAGTGAGAATACGAATACTCAACAAAGCATAAAAATAGTGCAAGAAATTTATGTTTTTTTTGCTTTTTTGTACTGTTTTTATTGTTTCACACCAAAAGTTTTCTGATCTTAGGCGCATATTTATTGAAAAATTGTGAAATGGACTTTCGAAGTGAAGAAAAACTTTGAAAGCTACACCGCAAAATACATGAACAATTTTGTACGATTTCTGCATTTTGACTGAACATTCTAGGATGCAATTTGCTTTCACGTTGCTTGCAAATGGTGCATAGTCCTCAAAATGGTGCACAGCCCTCAAAGTGGTGCACAGCCCTCAAAGTGGTGCACAGCCCTCAAACCCGTGTCGAAACAGTGCCGCCGCATAAATTTCTTGCGGCCTGCACGCGGTTTTGAGGGGCTGCGCACATCGGTACCCCACACCGTGATGTGAAGTAATTGTTTTCTTCAACTGCGGTTTGGCGTGAAACCTTTTCCTTTTTTAGCCTTGTCACGGTGTAGAACATTGCAAAAAGTTTCCTCCACGGCAGCACATGATTAGTGAATGTTGCACAAATCAAAAGATCAAAACATTCCTGAAACGGCAAAAACAACGAATCGAAGCGGTATATAGTGTGTACTAAACAGCACGTACGGAGACAACACAGACAACAGCACAAAACGATAAAACTGAACGACATTTAATGAACAAACACCTAGAGAGGTTCCCACCCGTCAACTACTATAGTGCAGTGGTAACATGTTGTGCCTGTCAGCACAGAGGCCAAAGTTCGAAACCCGTCTTAGCCCAGTTGTTTTTATCGTTTTTATCTGTTGGTTTCTTTCACAAACGCAGCACAATAAAACTTACTGTATTCCTCAATTAATTTAATTTTACACAATTAAATTCATTCCCTTTTTGGTCTGCATCTATCACAATTGAAAGCGCAGAAATTATGCAAATACGTTTCATTTTTCAGACAAGCCGCTGCGGCATTTGGGGTCCGGACATCAAAAGCCGCAGCGGCTGACGCAGCTTCATTTCTTCATTCATGATGAAGCTGGTCAGCGCGCTTCAGCGCGCTTCAGCGCGCGCGTTCGTGAATGGACAAAAAACCTAAAAAGCCGCAGCGGCTGACGCAGCTTCACTTCAGGCCGCTTCATCATTCATGATGAAGCGCGTCAGCGCGCTTCAGCGCGCTTCAGCGCGCGCGTTCGTGAATGGGCAAAAAACCTAAAAAGCCGCAGCGGCTGACGCAGCTTCATTTCTTCATTCATGATGAAGCTGGTCAGCGCGCGTCAGCGCGCTTCAGCGCGCGCTTGCATGAATGGGCCTTAACGTGTTAAACTTGCGTCTGTCAGTTGCCCGCAACGTGATCGCGAAATCATGGTACGTGTTTTCGATACGATGATTTGAAGAGTGGGCTCTCGCCATGTGGCAGATAGCATAGCTGGTTGAACCTGAAAGTAAGTGTCTTGGGGGGGGGCGACCGGGTCGACAGGGGTTGCCGACTTAGCTACAGCAAACAGGAATTTTTGAACACAGTCAAATTTTGGTAATTTTCTAAAGAGGAACAACTAAGAACGGTTCAATATTCAAGTACACGTCGAAAATTGTCCTGTTTTACTGTTGAAAATGCAACTTTCCCTCTATGAAATGGACATAATTTCAATAAAACACGATTTTCGCTCTTGTAGTTTTCCGGATCGTTCTGAAAATAGTCTAGATGAACTCAGCTCGACGAGACGCTTCGAACAAACCTAACTTGTAAAAAAAAATTAAAAAAAAAAATTTTAATTAAAAAAAAATCCGGATTTTTTTTCCCCTAACCCTAATCGCAACCATCTTCTGTGAGTTTTTGCTTTTTAATTTTACACACGTTTATCAATCCATCAAAAATGTATTTGTTACTGCAAAAAAAATTTAAAAAAAGTGATTGAATTTTTGTGTTTTTTTGAGTGAGTTTGGAATTCAGTATTTCTCGCAGCAAAAATTTACACGTTTACAAAAAAACTGATTGAAATTCAGTACCGAAGACGAGGGGGGTGGGGGGGTACACCCCCCCCAGAGCACCCGAGACCGCCGCGTGGGGGGGTGGGGGGGGGTCACGCGACACCCACCCCCCAAAACCAGACACTGGACCAACCACCCCCCCCTCGAAATTTGCTAGACCCCCCCACCCCCCCTAGCTGGACCTAAGGAACAGTGACACCCCCCCAAAAATTTCGCGGACCACCCAAAAATCATGAATTTTTGCTCAAAAATCATGATTTTTTGTCTTTAAAGTCTATAATATAAGCTAAATATATGATAACTTGACATTCTTCATTGTAATTTCAAAGATTTTGCAGCAAAATTTAGCGTTTTTCCTTCAAAATTTAAGCGAAAAAATCTCATGGGTGGGGTGGGGGGTGTGCACCCCCCCCAGAAAATTTTCTACAATAGTGCACCCCCCATGGCCCACGCCTGGGGGGTGTCACTGTACCATGACTGACACCCCCCACCAGTACCGTGGGCGGGGGGTGGGGGGGTACACCCCCCACAGCACCCGAGACCGTCGGGTGGGGGGGGGCGGGGGGCACCGTGCCACCCCCCCTAAAACCGGGCACCCCCCCCCCCATCGTACCCCCCCCCCTCGAAAATTTGGCCGACACCCCCCCCCACCCCCCCCCCATGAAATTTTGTCTGGCGGACACCCCCCCCCCAAAATTTTCTGCACCCCCTAAAATTTTTTTCGAAAATCATGATTTTTTGTCTATAAAGTCCATAATATAAGCTGAATATATGATAACTTGACCATCTTCATTGTAATTTCAACGATTTTGCAGCAAAATTTAGCGTTTTTCCTTCAAAATTTAAGCGAAAAATTATCATGGGGGGGGGGGGGTGGGGGGGGTGGACCTAGGGTTAGGGGAAAAAAAAAAATCCGGATTTTTTTTTAAATTAAAAAAAAAAATTTTTTTAAAAAAAAAAAATTTTTTTTTTACAAGTTAGGTTTGTTCGAAGCGTCTCGTCGAGCTGAGTTCATCTAGATTATTTTCAGAACGATCCGGAAAACTATAAGAGCGAAAATCGTGTTTTATTGAAATTATGTCCATTTCATAGAGGGAAAGTTGCATTTTCAACAGTAAAACAGGACAATTTTCGACGTGTACTTGAATATTGAACCGTTCTTAGTTGTTCCTCTTTAGAAAATTACCAAAATTTGACTGTGTTCAAAAATTCCTGTTTGCTGTAGCTAAGTCGGCAACCCCTGTCGACCCGGTCGCCCCCCCCCCCCCCCCCAAGACACTTACTTTCAGGTTCAACCAGCTATGCTATCTGCCACATGGCGAGAGCCCACTCTTCAAATCATCGTATCGAAAACACGTACCATGATTTCGCGATCACGTTGCGGGCAACTGACAGACGCAAGTTTAACACGTTAGTTTAGCTCAGCACGCAAGTTTTAACATGTGGCCATGTTATCGGGTATCTGAAAAACGGTCGTGTGATGTGGTATTAACCAACATCTCCGCTCCAATTGTTTAACAATATATCGCACAACTCCATTGTAGACCTATAACATACGCCAATCAACAAAATATCATGTTCATCTCATGGCCTACCACCGACTGAAAAAACATGTTCTAAGTTGCAAGAAAACGATTTCTGAAACGATATTTCAATTCAGTTAAGTCATTTCAACGCTAAAAATTGACTCTAGAAGTCATCCAAATCGAAAAACATGGAGTACGTCGGTCAAAATGACCAAATAATGACATGTACCTAAGCACACAAAGAAGTTGGGAAGAAAATTTGGTTTGAACTTTCAAAAAATTATGCCATAAATCGAATTTTCAGAGCAAAGTAGAAGAAAAATTTTTCAAATTTTTTTTTTAAGTTGTAAAAAAAAAATCCAAATTTTTTTTTTAAACGAAAAAAAAAATTTAAAAAAATTTTTTTTTTCAAAGCCCCTAACCCTAGGTGGACCCCCCCCCACAGAAAATTTTGAAAAAATGCACCCCCCCATGGGACCCCCCTGGGGGGGGTCCCACGTTACCATAGGTTGGACCCCCCCTCACTTTTTGGTCGGCACCCCCCCCCACGGTACCATACCCCCCCCCTCGAAATTTTTTTGGGCCCACGGTACTGCCCCCCACTGAAAAATTTTCGGCACCCCCCCCCCCCACCCGACGACACCCCCCCCCCCACTCGAAAATTTGCTTTCGCCTTCTGTACTGATTGAACGGCCCCCCCCCCCAAAATTTTTTAGAATCAATATATATCAAACAGGCTTTTTCGGCTCAGCTATTATCTATCTAAAAAATTTCTCAGCCAGCTATCTATCTGAAAATTTTTGTCTTCGAAGACATAAAATGAGTCAATTTTTGACCAAAATTGACCATTTTTGCTCGTAATTCTTGAAAATTTCGCTAATTTTAGGTAAAATACGCGTTTATACTTGATTTTTAGTGTATTTTTAGCATTATTTTGCTGTTTTTGTAGCTTTTTAGCGTTTTAGCTATCTATCTATCAAATTTCAAAATTTTGACCGGCCCCCCCCCCAAAGTCACATGGCCCCCCCGCGGCCCCCCCCAAAATTTTCCAGCTATCTATCTATCTAGAAAATTTGCTCCAGCTATCTATATCGCCCCCCCCCCCAACCCCTCGGCTCTGGAACAACTATGCTGTAAAGTCCATCCATAATATGAGCCGAAGACGTGATAACTTAACTTGACATTCTTCATTGTGATTTTGAAGTCTTTGTCACAAAATTCAGCGTTTTCCTCACAAAATTTCAGCCAAGAAAATTCATGGGGGGGGGAGGGGAGGGGGTGCGCATTGTGCACAGCATTCCTCTCCCCAATCATCGTACTTTTTGGATTTTTGGTTTCACAATTCTTGGTCATTGAAAAAAGCTTCCGTTCTTCCACTCCAAAAATCGTGCGCAGGAAACGCTTAATGTAAAATCGCGATTGGCCGAATCGTCAGCAAGCAAAAGCGACAGCAGAGTCGCGCGTCTGAGCATCATCAGAAGAAGAAAAGCGAGTCAATAAACGAACGCAAAACGCGTGATCAGTTTATACCGCTCGCTCCAATCGAAGCAAACGCAGCAGCCAATCAGCGACGACACGCAGACGAACGGGCAGACCAAGAGGAAGAACGCGAAACGAATTGTGTGGCGCAACACGAGACTATGACAACTGGTGAGTCGTGCACTCGTGAGTGTTTGGTTTGGTTCGGGTCTCAGAAGCGCAAACGGTTTTTCTGTTGTTGTGAAAAAAAATAGTTTTTGATACTGAGTATTTGTGCATCTGCAAGTGAATCAAAAAATGGACTTCATATGAAGTCATCAGAAGAAGTATGCTGTTTTGCTTGACATCGGTTGTTGAACGTTACTTTTGCTGTGCACGCGAAAAATCGTCATGGTGGAACCTTTTGATTGGAAAAGCAATCAAAACTGCGTTGCACCTTAAAGCTGGCAACGCGACACCAATTAAAATAAAAATTAAATTAAAATGAAAAGAAAACAAACTGTTCAAAACGCGAGAGAAAAGAAAAGAAGAAAAATAACTCAACTCACACAACAAAACATCCAAAAAAAACTCGTTGCGAAAATGAAAAACACAGGTGATTCAATCGTGAATGCGCCCGTTCCGGTTGTAACAAGTGAGTTACGCGCCAGTGTCATGCCTCCGGAGCAACAACGGGTGGCAAACGGAAACGAACCAGAATTGATGGACACCACCGATCCGCCGAACGCACCGCCGCCGCCCCCCACGTCGAACGCCGCCAACGTGCTGCCATCGGCCACCACAGAGAGCGCGGACATGCTGCACGCTGATGACGGTCGGACTCAGTTCGAGTTTCTGTTTTCAGCTGCGAACAACATCGTTCTTTTGTCGTTTTCCGGCTGTGCAGACATGTTTGGTCTCTTCACTTTGATCTACCATTGTGATAATTATCGTTGATCGGCAGTCCGCACCGCCTTTGGGCAGGTTGAAGTTGAAAATATGAAATGAGAATTGAACTGCGAGCGCATGACATGAATTGTAATGGTTTCAGTTATCGGACAGTTATTAGACAGGATTATCGGAACTGTCTTTACGTCCGAGCGATTGAAAAGTTTTTTTTGCCCTTTTTTCAGACAGCTACCAGCCGGAGGCGACGATCACGTTTCGCATGGAAAACTTCAGCGACTTCGCGCGCGGTCAAGAGTCGCGCTACAGTGAGAGCGTGCATGTGCGAGGCCTGCCATGGTTGGTTTGAAGGAAACCGTTGGAAACTTGTTGGAAAAACTGGGTTCAGTGAGAAACTCGTTTGGGTTTTTTTTTTGGGATCGATGCGTTGGGTTTTTGATGACCCAGTTAATATTGATTGGCTGTGTGGGCCAATCAGCGATCTACGCGCAGCTTGTTGTATGGTTGCATGTTGTTCTTTCTTTCTGTTCATTCTTCACCGTTTCGGTTTCACAATCTGGAGTCAACTACGTAAAAGTTTAAACAAATTCTCCAAACATCATTTTGTCGCAAATAAAAAATAAACAACAATAAAAAAACGACAGGAAAATCCTGGCGATGCCGCGCGACAGTCCTCGGCCGGAGTCGCACAACCGTCGTGGGCGAACGCTCGGCTTCTTTCTGCAGTGCAATGGAGACTCGGACTCGTCGTATGTCGTCCGCTTTTGGGGTTTCCATTCGTAAACAAAGTTGAAAACGGTTTTATTGTCGGTTCACAATGGGGAAGGCACAAGAAAAATTTTTATTTGTTGCGTGATCCGTTTTTTATTGTCTATTTCTTTTGGCACTGCCACTCAGTGCGTCTGCAGACGTCGAAAGAAATTGTTTGATGCAACTATACGGATCATTGCATCAACGAGTCGGTCGTATGTCAGAGATATCGCAGGATTTTCAGCAGTTTTGTAATTACCGCGCCAGGCATTCCTTTATCCCTAGCAGACCTCTCCATCTGTCTCACCAACTTGATTTTTTTGTGTTTAACGAATTTCGACAATGCTGACTTTGACAGCACCTGGAACTGTACAGCACATGCTGAGCTGCGAATGCTGTCCGTCAAGGATGGCTCGCCCGACTACACGTGAAGAAAATCTCGCACACGTTCTACCCGAAGGGGAGAACGACTGGGGATACGCTCAATTCATGGCGTTTGATGTAAGCGATTCTTCTGGTTTTTGGATGCAGTGCAGCCAATCAGCGCGTCTGTTTTGAATTACAAAAAACATTAGGTGGTTGTTGTGTACCGTTCCCCCCCCCCCGAGTTGGTTGGCGCATTGTTTATTTCTAATCAGAAGCTGTTCATTGTTTATCATTGAAATCAAGCCAATCAACGTGTGGCTTTTGAATTCAGCAAGAATTCGGGAACTAATTGATTCATTTGTTGTCGATTGCACGTGCTGTTTACTCGAATTGTCTGTTTGTAACAGCTATTACCATCGCAAATGCAATTTGCTAAATTGCAATACCACTTAACTTTTGTGTTTTTGTTGCAGACAATTCTCGAGCCAAACTCCGTGTACTGCAAAGACGACACCGTGACGCTGCAGGTGTATGTGAATGCGGACGCACCACATGGCGTGCAGTGAGTGCTTTTGTTGGTTTGATTTTTGGTTCAAATCAGTTTTGGAGCAGTTTTGCATTCTGTTTGAGGTAGTTTTCGCCCTACTAACTGTCACTGCTTTGTCAGCTTAACCCAACGGTCTGGAGTGGAAACTTCGGTTTTTTTTTCTTGTACACTTTATGAGAGTGTCGAAAGAAACACGACAACGACAAGAACTCGAAAAAGCTGCACCCCGAACTTCTCCAAATCAACGTCTCTTTTTCTGCAGATGGGACTCAAGCACACCGGCTACATCGGCTTGAAGAATCAGGGTGCCACCTGCTACATGAACTCCATACTGCAAACGTTGTTCTTCACTAATCGCTTGCGACATGTCGGTGGTTCCGTTTTTGAATTTCATAAACCACATTGATTGTCGTCAGTTTTCACAGGTGAAGCAAACATTTTTGGTTGAAAGCAAGGCCGATAGTTGCGAAAGACGGGCCTGTTGGAGTTTCTGGCGGACTGAGGGCGTAGCCTCTGAAGCCAAGCTGCTGTCGCAACAGGCCCGAGCCCTTTTCCGGGACGTAGCACGTGGCACGCAAACCACACCCTCGCAGAGGTCTGAATCGAAGCAAGCGCTTTAGGGCGTGTGGTTATAAAAATACAATAGTCGCCCTGACCAGGTGGTGCTCGCACATCGGATCGTGATGAGTGCATTCTGTTCAGAGACGATCCCCGCCTCTTCAAGAATGCCAGCACTGAATGCATGCATCCACGTGTGCACCAGCCAATCCTGATGATAAAAACCAGGGTACTGCTGCCATATATATTTTTGATTTTTGGCAATGATTCAATCTTGTCGAGGCGGTCTATCAAATGCCGACCGACGTTGATGTGCCGGCCAAAAGCGTCGCGATCGCGATGCAAGAGGGTATTCTATGAGCTGCAGTTCTCCGACAAATCGGTGGGCACGAAAAAGCTGACACGCTCGTTCGGGTGAGCTTTTCGTGAGCTTTCACTTCACAAATGTTACAGCATGATCGTGTCAAGAACAGTCGAAACTGAAAGCAAACAACATTGATTGGTAGCTGCACGCAGAAAAACTAGTAAAGCCTTGGCACTGAACCACACCCAGAAAAACATTTTAGAAAATATTTGGTTCAATAAAATTTAAATATGTGTGTTTTTCAGTTGGGATACGTTTGAGTCATTCCTGCAGCATGACGTGCAAGAGCTTTGTCGAGTGGTAAGTTTTTTTAAACAAAAACTGCTTTTATTCTGGCAATTTTAGAATTTCCCGTTAGGGTCATAATAAAGCCTTTTTTGTTTCAGTTACTCGACAATTTAGAGTCAAAAATGAAAGGCACAGAAGTGGAGAAAACGATTCCGTGGTTGTTCGAGGGGAAAATGAAGTCAGGACTTTTTTGATGATTTGTTAATTGAACAATCATGATTTGCAGTTGAAGTGAAGTTCGCAGTTTTCGTTTTTTCCTTTAACCACATCTTTTTCGATCCTTGTGCCTTTTTTTCAGTCGTTCGTGAAATGCAGAAGCGTTCAATTTGAGTCGAGTCGATCGGAGCCGTTTTACGATGTGCAATTGAACATCAAGAACAAAGAAAAATGTGCGAGCTGTTTTTTCGCGTTTCGTTTTTCGTTTCCACAGTTTTGTTTTGTTTTTCACTGACGTGTTTATGGAGTCATTTATGCATCCTTTTTACGCTTTTTGTCAGGCTTATTTGTAGGATTATGTTTTCGTTTCTTTTCTGCTTCAGTGATCGACTGCTTCAAGGATTATGTTGAGATCGAAATTCTCGACGGCGATAACAAGTATGACGCTGGCGATTATGGACTGCAGGTGAGCAGACTAAAAAATCGATTTCGGTTCCATGTTTTGCTTTTTATTGTTGCCTATCTATCGGATGGCGGAAAGCGAAAAAGTGGGTCTGTGCAAATTTTCCAGGAAGCGGAGAAGGGCGTCAGTTTTCTAAAGTTTCCACCCGTGCTTCACCTGCAGCTGATGCGGTTCCAGTATGACCCGATGCAGGACGCAAATGTGAAGATTAACGACAGGTGAGAACATTTGAAAAGAAACGTCATTTTTTGTTGATTTTGGAACATACTGCTATGCCTCATTTGAAAGCTGATTTCCAGACATCTTTTTGAGTAAAAATCAGACAATTTACCAAACTGGGACTTGTCTGTTTCTGTAATCTCCGCGTCACTTCCATAATTGATCTCGCTCATTGTTCGCAAATGGACAGAGGTTGATTTGCAAGAGATACAGCATCATGAGCCTGTTAAAGTGTACTTATTCCAGTTACCGGCAATAGCTAATCAACCAGTGTACCACCAATCTGTGTTCCTTGGTTTTATTCGTTGAAAAATGTTGAAAATTCCGAGAAACACAACTCAACATACTAAATTCTGATATATTCTGAAATATACTGAACACTAAATTCTGATTTGAACAAAAACCGGCAGGTTGGAATTTCCGGAGGAGCTCGATTTGTCCGAGTTTGTCGACGCGACCAGCGACTACGAGAACGTGCACCAGGAGCCGGTGGTCTACGTGTTGCACGCGGTGCTCGTGCACTCCGGCGACTTCCACGGCGGCCACTATGTCGTATTCATCAATCCGAAGGGCGATGGGAGGGTCGAGTGCAAGCTTAGATGATGCGAGGGTTGGTTGGCTGGCAAAGTTTTCCGGTCGCTGGAATCGCTCACTCCAACTCCCTGGCCGTTACGAAACCGCCTGCGATAATTGGCATCAGTTGAAATTCACGTTTGAGTGCTGGGAAAACAACTGTGAGAAGATTGACTTCGTGTCGCGGCGGACAAGTTGACTGGAATGTCGGCAGTTTGAAAACCACCTGAAAAACTTGTGTAAGAACGAAATAAGAAGAAAGAAAGATACAGCCACCAAATCTAAAACAATGTTCGCATCAAATGCTGATAAGATCAGCGAAAATTTGCAGCAATAACTCCGACCAAGTGTCAGGTATCTACCGTGCCTCGCCCCAAAAGGCCCGAATGTTGCAGGCAGAAATCTGTCGTTTTTTGTCGGTTTTCAGTGGTGCAAGTTCGACGACGACGTGGTCGCACGGGCGACGAAACGCGAGGCGATCAACGCCAATTACGGCGGCGAGGAGCCGGAGTTCCCGCATAACGCCTACACCAACGCGTACATGCTCGTGTACATACGC